>JALLAZ010000505.1:0-14688 GCA_036939755.1 Stephanodiscus triporus | reverse complement strand
GCGGCCGTCGCGGCCATGGCGGCCGCGCCGCTGATGCGAGGGACGACGCGCCTCTCGTCGTCGTCGTCGTCGTCGGGGTCGTTTCCAGACGGCGATGGCGGCGTGGGCGTGATAGTGGAATACTGCAGCGCCTGTCGCTGGATGATGCGCGGGAGCTGGATCGCGTCCGAGCTCCTGACGACGTTCGCGGACGATCCGAGGCTATCGTTCGTGACGCTCGTGCCGACGGGTCCTCCCGCCACGGCGGACGGGGGCGTATTTCGGATATGCGCCCGTCCGTCATCATCGGACGACAGCGGGGAGGGGCAGGTCGAGGTATTGTGGGATCGAAGAGTGCGTGGGCGTTTCCCCGAGGCGAAGGAGGTGAAGCAGAGGGTGCGGGACGTCGTCAGTCCCGACAGGGATTTGGGACACAGCGACGTCGTCGATGCCGTCAAGGTCGACCTGAAGGTATCGGGAAAAAGCGACGACGGTCCAACAGCGATCGACGTGCAGAAATCGGTCCTCGATTGCGTCGAATGCGAAGAACAACAACGACGACGACCGGACGATGAGCGAATGGCATCGGATACGCAAACGACGATCGCCGCGGTGGGGCGAGTTGACGACGACGAGGACCCACGACGTCCGACTCCGACGATACCGAACGATCGCAATCGAGTCTCGATCGAGTATTCCACCGGGAGCGACGTCGACTCGCCCGACAATGGACTTTATCGCGCCGTATATTACGCCAACGAATTACTTAGCATGATGTACGGGAGGAACGCGTGGTGGAAAAGGATGCAGAAACGGCGGGAGGAAGGCGGAGAGGATCTCGATATGCGGGGCGCACCCGCCGCGGTTGAAAGCGTGTCGTTGATTCCCAATCGAATAGATCGCGATGTACTGGTGAGTTCATTGTTTCCCGACTATTTTTCGCGTGTGCGAAAATGTCTCGATATGAACTTTTCCCACCTATTCCATCCCCGTCCTCTCGCCTCCTCACTTTTTCGGAATGCGATTGCCGCAGAGGATCAAACTGAACGACTGTCTCCTCTTCGAACGAAGAATTGATGTCGATGCTGCGAGGACGATGGACGGGAGTGACCTACGCGAAATCGTGAAAAGGGCGATATCGACCGGCTCGGTAGGGGATGGCGTCGATGGCACGGATGACGATGTAAGGGCGATCAAATTTATGGACGACGATGAGGCGGAAGATGCCCGAAGGTACTTCGGCGTGTTCTAGAGAGCGATCGGGGCCGGGAGTATGACTCGTTTACTTTTTATGCGGCGGCCAGGCGGTCTTCACTCCGAAAGCAAGGGCCATTGCCTGCCTTGGCGAAGTCTTATCGTATCACGGTTGGCAAATTTGACCACGCCACATAACATGCCTAGATTACTCAGAGTGACGGAGGATACCGTGACATTCATCGACAAGATCTCTTTGTCTTCTATATTCTTTTTACCCTTATCTCTATATGCTTCATTTTTTTCTTGTCTTTATCACATTGAGTTTCTGTAACATTCTTATATGGCCATTTTTACCTCTAAAATATTCTTCGTTTTTGTCCTTATCTATGCTTAGCTGCCATGTCTTTCCGCCGCATTGATAAGCATTGATTTTGTTTTGTTGCTGGATGCCTCATTGTACCATTTAGTAATATAGACCACGCAAGTATCGCATTTACAGTCAGTATCATCGTGAATCAAATGGGCTGCAATCTTTCGTTTGGTATATCCGCAATGAGACTAAGTCTTCAAAGGGGTCATGGCATCTAACACAACCCAGTCTTCATTGTTTAGGCTTTCTCCCATCTTTTTCTTTCACTTGCTGAGAGATGCAGCGCCAGCCATCCCGGCAAGCAAACTAACGGCCTGCCCGTCAGATGGCCTTTCTCCAGTTTCCTTCTCCACCTGGTCGGCAGTTCTCTTGACAGCTCCTTCATGGCCTTTCTTTGCACCCATCCTGGCCTACAAACTAGTGGCCTGCTTGTCAGATGGCCTCTCTCCAGCTTCCTTCATCACCCGGTTGGCGAGGAGTAATAAATTATTGGTGCTCTTAAACCTGTCTCAGTAGTGGTGACCTGAAACCATTTGGGCGCCTGAAATATTTTGAGCAGACCAAATGCCACTGACAAAACTTCAATATTTATTGTCTCTATCAATATCAGGAATTTTTGTATGTTTGGCCCACCAAAATTGTACAGCTTGCTGAGATCTATTGAAAAATGCAATAAAATTGAAGTAATCTAAAACAGAAGGTCAACTTTTGTGTGTGTGTCCCACCCCCATGCACAACCTGCTACCAGAAAGCAGAAAGATACGTATTCTACCTAGCTTGAAGGTAGAGTAGGAAGGTACGCCACCTTCTGTCATAGAGAATTGCATAGACCTTGGTACTAAATATTAATTTGAGGTTTTGTTATGCAAAGCTACTAGTGTCCAATATGATTCAGGGATAGTTTATTTATTTATTTTGATTCAGGGATCTGATCTGACATCACCTCCCAATGCTCATTTGGGCCTTTTTGGCAAAAAATAGAGTTAGTTTTTTCTTCCCCCTCTGATCACCAAAAGACCTCACGCATAAAATTGTTCCATTTACCTAGCAATGTGATGACTCCAATGACAATGGTTGCGCTGCTTGCCACTTGTCCAATATGGATCCTAAGGGAGTCTATTCATACCCTAATCTATTGATCCTTAATTTTGGCTCATCAGAGAGAAACATGTCATCAAGTTATTATGATACCATATTGGACGACCAGCTGAGTATTATGTATATCTCCTATAGCAATTCCAATTACTACGAAGTGGCTACGAAGAAATAACACCCCCAACATGGTTTCCACCAACGTCTGCTCTGGTTCTGCAACATGGAAACGATGGCCAAAGACCCATAGAACAGTCGCCGGCACTGTTTGCCAGCAAAAGCTGACCACAGAGCCGCTGCAACCAGCAAAAACAGGCACGGCGCACCAACAACATGCCATGTCTTTAAATAGCTAATAAATAGTAGAAACAATTTTCTTTCGGGCGCGGCCCCAAATATGATCAAAAAACAATCCCAATGGATCAAAAAATGATCATACTTGGGGGCATTTCCTTTGAGCTTTTGGAATTAATTTCCCCCCCTGCCAAATTTTGAGAAAGTGGGATTTCTCGAATTTTGTTCCTGCAATTTTGTTCCTCTCAAAACTCACTTGGCAGGATCAGTTCCTACGTAGAAAACTGGTATGTTGTTGAGGGGTGGATAAAGATCACTTTTGAGCACTAAGCAACTTGCTTTTCAATTGAATTCTTTTTTACTGATTCGGCTCCTCTTGAAAAATTAGTCAGCACATTTTGATGCGCAAGAGCAAGGCAAATCGAATGGTGTTTTTGGTTGCCCCTAATTTTGAATTTTTGACTGCGAAACAGTGTCTCAAAGTAAAAAATGATCATTTTTTGATGGTATTTACAGTAGGCAACGGCCAAACAATATTCTCTATTTTTAACAACATCGACTTGTTGCACAGCATGCTAGCTGATTGTGATTGTTGTATGCGGCAGCGCCGGGAGTGGGACACCATGGCGGTCGTAGGTCAATGACGGCCGACATGGCTGGAATGTTTTTTAACCTAACTACTGTATAGGCCGGGGTTTAAGAACCAACTAATGTTTTAGGATGCAACAGCTAAATTGATAGGAAGCTCTTTTCCTCGTATTGTAAAAAGTTAAGATTGAGGGCTGTGTTATTCCTTATTAGACAACCAGCATACTGTTGGATTCTTCTCGTTGCGCTGAATTGTTTTGGTGTATCCACCATTCTCTTGAAACGATCGCATCAATCTCAAATTTGATCTTACCTACTTTGCTAATTAGGATGTATTTTAGTGTCTGGAGCTTTCTCTTCCTAGCTAATCGTGTGTTAGATGTCTCACAACCCCAACACCACCCAAAACCCAACCACTGTCCAACTAAATATCTCCGTCAATAATTGTCGGATGGGGACATTTGAAGTACCCATCCTGTGCACATGCACAGTCAGAAGACGTAGGCGCTGTATGTACAAATGATTTGTTCATCTTGGGGTCGGAGTCGGAGGTGTCTGGTGAAGCATTAGAAACCATGGTGGAATTGTGTTTGTGGGCCATCTATCATACTTTTTTGTTAAATTTATTTTAGCAAATCATATAGAAACAGAGTAAGTTAGTAGTGAAAAAATAAGTGATCTACATACCCAGAGACGAGCAGACCTACATTTTTGGGAGGTGGTAGCTGAGTTGAACCCCATTTTTGACATTTTTTCAAAGACCATAAGTTAATTTCCATGGCTGATGCTGGCAATGATATTATTGATCACACATTTATTGTTGTTTGTTGCGATGTGTGTTTTTGCTGGGTAAAAGCTACACCCACCAACCATGGCGGCAGCCGTCATCCTACGGATGCCATGGTGCCACACTACCGGCGCCGCCACATCTGACAATCAGCCAACATGTTGGGAGACTGTTTTATGTGGCGGATCAGTTAATTGGGCACCATGACAGCCGCGATCGACCATTTAGATCACATTGTGTCAACAGCCTTTTGTTGTTGTTGTGGGTTGTGTCTTGTGTTCTACGTAGGGATACATTGGGTAACATACCACAAAATTGACAATATCATCCCAAAGAGGTGAAGAAATGTATCATGCCAGCATCGGAGCCAGTTGCTCGGCAGCCACCATACCAAATCGGCCGTTCAGCCATGTCGAGCGGGCAGGTACATCGTGAGAGAATGATGTGTGGTGGTGGTGGTGGCGCTGAACAAGGAAGAGGCGGTGTAGGAAAGGATTCCTACAACAGGCAAAAATCAATCAATCATGATGGTCACTGTCGTCCTATGGCCGCCATGGAGCCCTGCTCCTGGCGCTGAAGCATACAACAATCAGCAAACATGATACTATGCAACAAGTTGACATTTTAAAACTAGTAGAAAATATTATAATAATTAATGTTTATATGACCATCTAGGGAACGGCGTGTCAAAAAATTGTCGTGCCTGATGGTTACCGGTCGTTGCGATGGTCGTACCAATGATGCTGAGCATCAGTGGCAACAATGACGGTACATATGCATCATATATGTCCCCCCTCAGCTCCTGCTTCTTCTTCCTCCGGCCGATCTCTTCCGGCTATATCTCACCTCTCCAGTGCCGGTCGTCAACTCCTTAGAAGTTTTCATGGATTTTTCCCCCCAGGTTTCACACAGCATTGGCTTCTATCGGCGTTTTGGGTTTTCCTCTTTTTCACCGGTTTTTGGTTTCATTCCCCGACTCAGTTCGGGAACCCACTTGGTTTAGCGTGGTGCTTCATCTTGGACACACGGATGGGGGGTGCTCAGTCTGTCCGTAATCCTAGAGTTTAGATTTAGAGTAATAAGCTAACAGCTAACGCTCACTTCCTCACCACTAAGTAGTTATTGTACAAAAGAGTTTCAGATTTTTTACCAGAATTTCTGTCCAAACAGTCAGGTTACCTCTAACCACCTGTGGATTTTCAGTCCCGCCCAGTCAAAAAAATACTCTAATAAATACAATCACCTGCCCCGCCGTTTTCAGTCCCGGAAGAACCCCAAAACCAAAACGGAAAAAAAGCTGGCGCTTGGGTCTCTCTCTCTCTTGCTCGCTGTCTTTTGCCATCCTTCACATGTACCACGCCCCTGCAACGAACCACCCCGCTGCTGGCGAAGCCCCCCCCCCTGTTCGCCAGCCTCGAGTTCATTTTTATTCAGCAGAATCCTCGCCTTGGTAGTAGTTGTGATTGTGGCTCAAGTTTCTTTCTTCTTATTTGCACGGGGAAGACCAGAAATGAAAAATCAGCGAGAAGAAGCGACACAAATCTCTCTATCGCAAATGCAGGAGGGAACGCTGACCGTGAGGTCGATGTCGAACGAAAAATCCACCTCTGATGTGGGAAATGCACCGCGACGCAAGACGAAGCGGTGGAGCGCCGAGGAGGATAGGAAGTTGGCGCAGCTGGTTGCGAAATCGGCTGAAGAGAGGAGGTTGGCATCAGGAATCAGTTTTACAGGAGTCAATTGGGCCGGGCTTGCACGTCACCTGGACAACCGCACGGCGAAGCAATGCCGTGAACGCTACATCAATAGCTTAAAACCCGATGGAAAGAAGGGTCAATGGACCGAAGAAGAAGACGATAGCATCATGCGTATGCAGGCGATGTTCGGAAACCAATGGAGCAAAATTTCCTCTTGTGGGTGATGTGATTTACGTTGAATCTATTTCTTGTGATTATCCATTTCCTAACCTTACATTTTTGTTTTGCGAACCCGCAACCCGCTTTCCGCAGTGTTACCCGGTCGCTCAGACAACGACGTCAAGAACCGTTGGCACTCAAAGATGCGATCGCAAAAGTATAAAAGGGCTACAACACTTGAGGAATCGGTCGACGCCACCCCTGCACAAGGGAAGAAACGAGCCAAACTAAGGTCATCTATTGTAGACTCAGCGACGCCCAAGGTTGGGCAACGGGTTCATGTCAAAACAATTAAGGATGGGTTGTATGGCGGGGGCAGAATAACCGAAGTGTTTAAGCGAGTGCAGACATCGCATCGGGATTCGGCATACAAATTGACGATATGTAACGATGACGGTGCGTATTATTTTCCTTCTCTCACATCTCTATCATTTACTCTGCAAACCAACTTACTTGAGATGTCGACAGGCGTGCACATCGAAGTGGTGTATCCAAGTTCAGATGTTCAATTGATCCCTACAAAAGCCAAACTGTCTGCGAGTGAAGTTTCATTGTGCCATGAACTTCTCAACCTGCAATCCACGCTGAAGAAACCCATCGAAGCTGATAACGAAACAAAAGTAAGCTGTAGCGAGGTCGAGGCTCACGTGTCACGAGAAGCTGCTGGGTCAATGCCGACACATAGGGGTGGCGATATTAGTACTGCCATGTCCGCAGACATTGACAGCTTGGCCAACATCGTTGCTGCCCGTAAGCATAAAAAAGGCGAGCTTAGTATTGTCAGAATGGTCGATTCTGGCGGAAAATGTCCAGCCTTGAAAGATCCCCCCCAAGCATCAACATCTGATTCTTCAGTCGGCTCAAAGAAGGGCGACAAAGACCTCGATGTCGTGCTTTGGGATGGTGTGTCTAAATGGCCGATGAGCGGAATAAAAAAGCCGGGTGAAAATGATTGTCTCATCGGTCGTGGGGGTGAGCAATTTGCTTCAGAGACGCACCTATATTCCATCATTTCGCTCATGTGCGCGTCTAATATGCAAGCTTACCCAATTTGCGTTTCTTTAGGAGGTACCAACCACCATCCAGGAAATATTCGATGGCGACTCATTGTCAAAATGAAAAAGAAGGAGTACATGTCATCTCCAAGGAATAATAAACCCCTTATCGCCATGGAGATTGTGCGGGTCTGGAGGACTCAATGCCCTCTCGGCCGATTTCTCAAACACAACGAGCAAACTCAACTATGGGATGATGTTGGCGACGAGGAGGCCCGGATTAAAACTAGTCAAGCCCTGAGAGAAAAAAAAGAACCGAAGCTCAGGCTGACAACGAGCGGAACAGCCCAACCTGCCTTCAAACTTAGCAGCGGAGAGGACGAAATGGGGAGTTGTCTGTCCTTTACGATGATTACCTCTGCGGCAAGAGAAGGAGTGTGATTAGTGAGGAGGCTGTTGGCGATCTAACGATAGACGACATGTGATCCTAAGGCTAATGAAATTATCCTGATACGAGGCGATTCGGGTTCCGGTTTCGTGCAATTCTCAACTAATGGCAGCCGTGAAACAGAAGGAGATTCGGATTGTGGTGGTTACCACAGAAAGCAACGACACCAAGGCCGCTGTCGTGCTCGATAGGGGTATCATTGTATATTCATCATCTAGAAAAAGCGTTTCAATGCCGCAGGTACTGCCTCTGCCTCATCATCCCCACCACCATTGGACTCCTCTCGTTGTCTCTTTTCTCTCTCTGCCCTCTCCGAATCGCGCAACTCCTTGAGCTTGATCACATTCTCATCAACGATATTCTTCTGCTTCCTCCGTAACTTCTTGGCGATCTTGCTACGTCCCCTCATCCTTTTCTTCTCCTTCTTGTTCCTCGCCTCCTCGTCGTCCGCCGCCTTCTTCGCATCGGCCTCCATGGCCACCTCGCGCAGGCGCTGCTGGCGCTGTATCAAATTGCTCTCCTCAATTCCGCCCACGGCGTCAGGATCCAGCGATATCATCTCGGGACTCAATTTCTCGAGGAGGGACCGCACCTCCGCCTCGCGTCGTTGCTTCGCGTCCATGTACGGGTTCGTGAAGTGCTCCATAGAGTCGAGGTTGGGCTCGCCGCTGCCGGGCACGACGATGGAACTCACCCCGCCGGCGTGTCCTATGCCGACGACATCCTCGTAGGGGCGGAAACGAAGAGATTCCATCGGACCGCGACCGCTAATTTGGTGCTTCATGTACGGCTCCTTCGCCTTCGTCCTGAGCGCGTCGGGACTCCAGTACGTGGTGTGACAGCCGTGCCCGATCCCCAACATGCCCGTCTGTGAGATATCCAAACAAGACGGCGGACCGCCGTAGGTGTTGTAGGAATGTACCTCCTTGTACATTCTCAAGTCGAATATCTTTACCCTCGAATCGCCTCCTCCTGTTGCCATGTACCGTCCGCCCCTGTCTATGGCAAGGCTCGATATTGGGGAGCCCTTATGACATAGCATCTTGACGAGGTATTCACTGCTCGACGGAGACCATAGCGTGACCGTGCCATTGGTATGACCGAGGTGGATGACGGAGTTGAAGGGACTTTGTCGCATGGCGTGACACGGTCCGAGTTTCGATCGATGCTGCGAGACAAGGGCGCCGGTGGACGTGTCTTGATATTGTAGCACCCCGGTACTGCCGATGGTGGCTGTTTGTATGGTGTATGAAATTAATACGGACGAGATGATGATTAGCATCGACGGCAAACGCGGCTCACTCTAGAACAACTGAACAATTCAACGTTTCAAATGAACGACGCATGGCGTGGAAAAGAAGGTTCAGAGCGCAAACTCACCCAGCAGCCAATGATAGGGCAAAAACTCCATCGCCGTCACCCTCCTATGACCATCCAGACGATGAATCTCGGCCCCATTGTCATCGTATATGTATACATTATTCTCCTGACTCACGGCCATCATGCTGCCGTTGTGCAAGAAGCACGCATCCCTGATGGTATCCCCCCGCAGGTGGAACTCCGTCCTTAGCGCCATCGTGTGCTGATCGACGACGCTCACGTGTCCGCCGTGTCCCGCCAAAAGCGCGTGTCGACCAGATCGGTCGTACCGGAGCCTGTACGGACCGTAATCCCTCAATTCCAGGTCGTATATGTTCCGCGCCGCGCCCTCCGGGAGCATCGCCGGGTCGTGCTTCATCCTGCGCTGCGTCAGCTGTATCGTCCTCTCCATGTCGTCCTCGACCTCGATCGCGCCCGCGGCGTGCGGGCGCAGTATGTCCTCGGCGTCCGCCGCGAGCATGGCGTTCTGCAGCCGCTTCGTCTCCCGCCGGTGCATGGACCGCTGCAGGGACATGTTGGGCTTGGCCCTGCGCTTGTTCAGGGACATTACCTGGTAGTCGGTGAGGTTGCTCGTGTCCCTGTTCCTGTCGTCGCGCCGGAGGTTCGCGAGGCGCGACCTGGACAGGTCACCCCGGCCGGCGTCCCCGTGCAGGTGGGACAGGATCCTGTGCCGCTCGTCTTGGGGGAGGGAGTGGAGCTGCGTCTTGAGGGATTTGCGCCTCGCGAGGATCTCGGCGTGGGAGAGGCCGCGCGTTAGGAACCCGGCCTGCTTCTTCTTTTGGGGCGGCGATGGGGCCGCCCCCGAGCCGGACGAGGGGGGGGGGTCGTCTTTCGCCATGGTTAATGGCCTCTATCTATTATTGCGGAATTGAGTTGTGATCAGAACATCCCATCCATGGGCGGGGCGCACGGGGATGAGCCAATTTTAGTGTGTCACTTCCGGGGCGGTTGGACAAAAAGGGGAGTGAGATGATGAGGGGGAGGCCGGGGCAACAGGCAGACGCACTACTCTGGGACCAAACAATTGACGCGTTTGTTTGTCTGACGTGGGAATAGTATGTTCTGTAGTTGACTTACTATGAATTCTTGGTGAGCTCTAAAGCGACAACTGATATGAGGGTAGTAGTAGATCGTCGCGGCCAATGTCCAGTTTGGCAACTGGAAACACACGCCGCTAGATTGTGTTCTACCTCGTCCATTGACAGCTCGATTTGTCAACATGTCAACATCATCGAGACAGCAAAACTCGCAGCAGCACCCTCGTTCGCAGGGAACAGCCAACGCGAAGGAGGAAGGCGGTGAGTATTCATTTAATTTATGGTGTTCATCCCACGTCATGCCACCAGGATGAATATTTTACTCATGAACTCATGACTTACGTCCCAATCGAACCGCCGTGTACCCCCTCATCGCAGAAATGCGATACCTTCATCTCGTCGAGGAGCAGGAGCACAAATTTTGCGCTGCATCGAATAGGAAGGAGCTGCTGACTCAGAAATTGGATCGATTGCGCGCGCTGAAGGACGAGATCGCGAAGGACGAATGGATGTTCGAAACAACCAAGTGAAGAGTACATATATGCTCCGCCGAGCGCTGTTGGGGGTCGGGGAACGACGCGTTTTAATTATTATTTAGATGAAAATCCGAAGACAAAAAACTTGGTCGGCTTACTTATTTTTTTATTTATCACACCCGGCCAGGACCGATCACGATGAATTCTTCGCCAGAACCCAGACAAATGAGCGATGATAAGGGCGGCAGGGACGGAGGCGAAAGTAACGATGACATCGACATCCTTCGAAAGGAGTACCGCAACATGCAGGCGAATCGAAACGCATTCGCACACGAGAGTGATCTGGTGAGACATGTTCGATTCTTGCACAATCTCGGCCAGTCGAGTCTCCCACTTACATAGGTATTTGTATCCACTCATGTCGCACGCGGATTACCTTTTCTTTCGTTTAGGTGCTACGGAGGCAGCAGGCAACCCTCGACAAACTGCGCGCCGAGAATGAGACGCTCAAGGCCGACGTCGCGAGGATACAAACACGTCACATGACCCGTCCCATCAACTCCTTCGAACAATCTCAGCTCGATAGGCTATACCAGGAGCTCGATCGCTACTCCGGCCTCGTCGAGTCGGAGAAGGCAAAGGCGGTGGCCACGGAGAAGGAAATCTCCGCGCTGCGCGATGAGATATGGAAGCGGCGCCAGCAGATGGGAGGCGTGAACGCGGCCGCTAATAACCAGCGGATTGTGGAGAAGCAAGTGCGTCTGCTTGAGAGTCAGCTCGATCAAGCGCTCGTGAAGTTTAACAAATGCGTTTCGCGGAACAAGAGATTGCGGGAGGAAATCGATGGGTTGAGAGGGGAGAGGGTGACGTTTGAGAAAGTTTACCGAAAGGTCGAAATGGTAAGTCAGCTACCCTACTCACTAAAAGATTGCTCGCGCCAACCACTGACCCTTTATCATCGTTGCGTTCACGTTGATAGGACCTGAGGGAGAAGAAGAAACAAATGGCTGTTGTTATCGAGCAATCCAATCAAGCATATGAACAGCGAGATAAGGCCCAGCTTGAGATTGCTGCTATCGAGCGTCTCAGCCGCAAGGAAGAAGATGCGTATCACCAGCAAATAAGTGATCTGAGCGGCGAACTCGAAAAAGTTAATGAGCAGCTTCTGAATTCAACTAAGAGTGGTCAGACAGCGATTGTGGTGGATCCGTTGGAGGAGGAAAGGAAGGTGACAGAGCGCAAGGATGCAGCCAGGGCAACTGAGTTGGCTCGTGCCGAAGAAGAATACGCCCAACAACGTGATAAGAAACTTAAAAGCTACGAAGATGCTTTCCGTGAAATATCTGCGGCAACCGGAATTTCTGACGTGGACAAGCTGGTGAAAGTTTTCATCGAGAACGAGGAACACAACTTTTCTCTTTTCAGATACTCGAGCGAGCAAGCGGCGGAGATAGAGCGACTGGAGGAGGACATACAGTCTCTACGTGAGGAGGAGATGAAATACAAGAATGAAGCCAGCGATGATAGAGATGGCAGCCGTAGGGATGATATTGTCAAGTTGCAGAACGAGATCAGTCTGTTAGACGAGCTGACCAAAGCTTACGAATCGAAATGCGATAGCTACCAAAACATTCTGGAAGAAGTCAAGGATGAGATTAAGGTGACTGCCGCGTTTGATTTTGACGCATTATCTTGCTCAGTCGCATTTCATCGCATGAACAATTTCGTTTAAATACAATTCAGTTGCTTCTAATTCGTCTGAATTGTAAATTCGATGAAGAGCTGACAACTGATAATATCCTCCACTATCTTGGGATACTTGAAGAGAGAGCATTGGAAATCATTTCCAATTACCTCAAAACGAAAGAATTCTCTAATGGTGATCGAGCCAACAGTATGCCCTTGGACAAGTCCACCGGTGGCAGGGTTGCGATGGGAGCTGCTGCGCCAATCTCTGTCAATGCTCCTCGACTTCTCGACTACTCGAGTGATGACAGTGGCGACGAGGGGGGCGAGTCCTGGATGAAACCGATACATAGATCTGACATGAACTATTCTAAGATTGCGTCCATCGTTCCGAAGAGGAAGACAATCCCCGGAAGAAGGGGCTCGATATTTGGATTGCAACCCAGGAGGCGGACCAATATCTCAGCCGCGCCGGATGGTATGTTGTAATTATTCAACACAGAGAATCCAAATTGTCAAGGTCCGAAGGAGAGTAAGTAGCCATCTCAAGCGGTGACAACTGCGGCGGTGTTTGGTTTTAACGCCCTAAAATGTCTTGGTATTTAATAACGTTACCTATTTTTGAAGTTGTTCTGTTCTGTTCTGTTTGTACATCTCCCAAATCTCCAGCAGCGTGAGTGGCGGCATCGTCATCGAATTCCTTTTCCGAACGACAGAGGAAACGGCCGCACGTCGACCGGATTGACCCAAACCGTAAAAGGGCTGACAAATTCACGGGGCACGAGTGACAGATCGATGGATGGCTGATATTCTTTCGTTACTGTGCGCAGTGTTTACAGGACTGATTTTCTAGTACATTAATCCTATAATATCGCAGTACAGCAGCACCAAATGAGTCAACACAAAACTTCTCCTATGAAAAGATGATCGAAAACAGGCCAACCTCCAATAAAGAGCAGATAAGTGATGCTTCTTTGGGTTTTCTAGACGCGGGAGGACTTGGATGAACTCTTGCTTGAACTGGAGCCAGAGCCTCCCCCGCGATTATCCTTTGAACCAGAGCCAGAGGACTTAGATGAACCCTTGCTTGAACTGGAGCCAGAGCCTTTGCTTAGGCGGCGACTTTTCGAACCAGAGCCAGAGGACTTGGTTGAACTCTTGCTTGAACCGGAGCCAGAGCCTCCACCGCGATTATCCTTTGAATCAGAGCCTCCACTGCGATTATCCTTTGAACCAGAGGCAGAGGACTTGGCTGAATCCTTGCTTGAACCGGAGCCAGAGCCTCCACTACGACTATCCTTTGAAGCCCCGGCGCGATCCTTAGAATCGGAGCCAGATGCATGGTGGAGTTCGCGTTCCTATATCACGGAATACATAGAACGATTGTGAGACGCGAAAGACACTGCAAAAATGCTACGATTGACTCGATGCCGTACCATTGATTCACTACCACGGAGCGCTGGGAAGGCGTTTCCGGCTGCGTGGTACGAGAAAGGAAAACACGAGAGATTAGCGATACGCAGTTGAATACAGCGAGGAAAAAGAGTGTACATGAGATGCGCTGTTGGAATGTCAAACATTGTTATGTCGGAGGTGCTAACACTGGCCAAAACAACGTACCAACTTCGGAAACACTAATAAGGAGAAAGAGGCAGTTGGAAAGCTTCATGTTCGCGAAGGATGGGGGTTTCAGCGTAGGCTGTGTTATGGCTAGTCGCTAGAGTTGTTTTGGACGTCAGGGATTGATTTTTATGAGCATTGTGCACACCATCGTTTGATGGCCTCCTGGCGATGTGGGATACGTCTTGACACCAGCTTTCTCAAATGCCAGAGATGAATTATCGGGTTTTCCTGACATTCTTTCTTCACAGAATTCTGGAAATATTGACACGCCAGATTACATCCGGTATGATATTATCTTCGGTTTCAACCATAGCGCATGCATGCAAGGTTCGATGCATCCCTGTTTCTTTCTCCGCGTGCAACCACAACATCCTAGAGAAGTGGTAGGTGTCAAGTATCAAGTCTTGGACCTGACAGGACAGAATTGACTCGTCAATAGATCCACATTTTACGGCGGCAATGGTCTACCCAATAAATCGAAGTGGTGTTGATGGGGGGATGGTATGGTATCAATCCCACAACTGAAAAGGAAGCCTGACCTGACAGTCATTCCCGCAGCGTATGAGAAAGATTGAGAGCTCATCGAAGTTCCGACCAAGTAGCAAGACGGGACAGAGACCGCAAAAAGTGAGGCACACAGGATCGGGAGTCGTACCTACGAAGTGTGGTAATGTACTTACGCAGATTTTTAGACTTTTTGGCGGGAGCTCGGAAACTAAAAGAGCCCAAGAGAGAAAAAACAAGGCAGGGGACTCTCGTTTTCGTCGTCCGACGTGTTGGTACGAAGGAGAATGGCCGACGTTCCGACGCCCCCATCATC
>JALLAZ010000504.1:0-14744 GCA_036939755.1 Stephanodiscus triporus | reverse complement strand
CATTAAACTAGTCAATGCAATCATAAAATATGTTGGTTAGCCCACCAGGTGTCGCGGTGAATTTGCCCCCATTTGGGGGTGGTAACTTCATGCCAAAGGTACAGTATTGCAACTGAAGTGTCAAAACACGGACATTAAAACTTAACACGAAGAAATCCCATCATTCGGCGACATTTTACGCCGCGTCGCGATATCCGTTGGGATTGTTCGTTTGCCAGCTCCAAAGGTCTCTGCACATGTCGTCAAGATCCTTCCTTGCCTCCCAGCCCATCTCCTCCTTTGCCCTGGTCGGGTCCGCCATGTATATCGTGACGTCGCCGGGCCGTCGCGGTCCCACGACGACGGGTATGGGCCTCCCTACCGCCCTACCGAATGCGTCGACCATGTCGAGGACGGAGTAGCCCGTGCCGGTGCCTAGGTTGAACGTGCTGAGCTTACCACGTCCGCTCCTAGAGTTGTCGCCGGTGGTCGCGCCGTCGGCGTAACCCAGGGCGGCGACGTGGCCGTCCGCCAGGTCCATAACGTGGAGGTAATCCCGTACGCCCGTCCCGTCCGGGGTGTCATAGTCGTTCCCGAACACGGTCACGTGTGGCCTCCTCCCGACGGCCACCTGCGCGACGAACGGCATGAGGTTGTTCGGCACGCCGCTGGGATCCTCTCCCATCTTCCCCGAGGGATGAGCGCCCGCGGGATTGAAGTACCTTAGCACGACGACGCTCCAGGGATTATCCTTCGCGGCGTCCCGCTTCCCGCCGTCATCGCCCCCTCCTCCCTCGTGCTGCGATGATTCGTGACTCGCGTGAAAGTCCTGCAGTATCTGCTCGATCATGTACTTCGTCCTGCCGTAACAGTTGGTGATGGTCGTTCCCACCTCGTCCGTCTCCTTCAGCTTGGCCTTCTCGTCTTTGGCCACGCCGTACACAGTCGCCGACGACGAGAAGACGATGGACCGGCATCCGTACTCCTCCATGAGGTCGAGGAGGGTCAGCGTGGTCCCGAGATTGACCTCGTAGTACCTAAGCGGCATCGATTTCGACTCCCCCACGGCCTTCAGCCCAGCGAAGTGGACGGCGGCGTCGAACCCTCCCAGGGGCGCGAACTCCTCGAAGACCGCGCGCAGGGCCGAGATGTCCGCGCAGTCGACTTTGCGAAACTCGAGCCTCCCCCCCGCATCGCGACCGGAGAGTCCGTCGTCGCTCGTCGCGAAGCCTCCGTCGAGTGCGACGACGTCGGCAACGCGACGGAGGGATTCGCTCGACGAGTTGACGAGGTTGTCTACGACCACGACGGAGTACACGACGTTCGTTCGGGACGCGGTGGACGGGTCGAGGAGGGAGACGAGCGTGTGGCTACCGATGTAGCCGCATCCGCCGGTCACTAGGACGCGCTTGTGGGTGACCATGGTGGTTGCCTCTGATATTATCTCTACCTAGAGGTAGGTTTCCTTTCTCGGATACGTACACTCTTTCACCAACGAGAAGATTCGATCAGCGATTTTGACATGAGTTGGCAAGAATCCCCCGAAAAAAATAATTGCCGCCAAAAAAAACGATCCTCGCCATGATGATTTCATCCTTCTACCTCCGCCTGGGTCAACTCCTTGCCTTGGCCGTCACTGTTACATGCTTTCGAGCCAGTTCATACGCCAATTCTCCGCCGTCGGATGCGCTTACGAACCGTCGTCCCATTTCTTCTACAACCACCTCGTCGCCCAGACTGAATTCCTCCATGCCAAGAAATAGTAATACACATCCACCCTCCGGCGATGCCGTCGACGGGCGCCGTCGCCGCGTTGCCGACGGTGGTCGCCGTCGCGAAACGGCTCGCCCGATCCTTCTGACCGCCGCCGCCTCGATCTTTGCATCGTCCTTCATTCCCCTGGCGTCTCGAGCGGATGCGTCGTTCGTCTTCGGCGCCGAGTCGTCGTACGACAACAACAAACGAGTCGAGGTCGTCGTCGTTAAGCCCAGGTCGAGGATCGTCGATGGCGAAACGACAACGCTGGTATATCCAACGATCTCCTCGTCGTCGTTGAGGCTGTCCGGTTCGACTATGGCCAACCCGATCGGAGGATTGGAGGACGGGTCGAAGGCAGGCTTCGGGACAGGCTTCGGTCAATGGTTCTTCCTGATTTACGTGATGGTGAGCCTCCTCGCGGGGGGGAAAGAAATGCTCGGCAGGATTCAGAAAACGATTGACAAAGGAGATCGAGATTGATGAGACGTGCCGAGGAGTAAATGGGATCAGAGGCGACTGTAAGGATTCGGACCGACATGTACCAACGAATCTATGTGGAGTTGACTGACGAATAATCCCGATTTGGATGAGTGTGGCGGTGAAGCCCCAAGTGCCGATTATTGGATTTCCGGTTGTTGTTTTATTCTGGATTCAGAGGTTGTGATCGGTACGTGCAGACGATGGATGCGAGACTCTTTGTGATTGACGCTGATAATGAAGGCGAATGTTTTTTATGGCTCTGCTCGGGGAAGAGTACTTGACTTCTCTTTCTCTTCGTCTCCGGCGAGAAATAAAACTCTTGGCAGGGTTTCAATTCAAAATCTTTTCTCTCCCCAAACAATCCCCCCAGACAGCACAAGTGAAAAAAAGAGCACCAGATGAACAGTGAAGGCTATTTTCAAGAAAGCGCTTGTAACGGGCGATTTAGAAGATGCTTGGGAGCGAGCGATTGTGACAATCGAACGCGCGGATGGAGACTTCCGAATTCATCTTCTAGCAGTTCAACGGCAGCAGTCAATGCGAGTGAAGAGGTCCTCAACGCTCAAGTCATCCGCATTGCCTTCGTAGGATTTCTTTTCCTTCAGGGAATCATCAGCGGATTAAGTGTCTCGGCATTGTATGAAGCCTTCGCTTCGGATTCGCCGAGAGTGTTCGTTGCACAACATTCGGCACCACGGGCCAACGAAATTCGACGATACTTCTTTATAGGCATAACGCTATGCGTCACAGGAGGCTTGTGCATGTTAGAAGAGGGTGATATTTATCAAATATCACCCTTCATCAAGGGCGGCAGCAGCAGCGCTCCTCGGAACACCGCGAAGAGGAACTCGGGCCTATGGTATTTCATTCTATCTTACTTCATTGCATTAGTTATGACCCTCTTGTGCTCCCATGTAGATGTTCGCACGACGAACATTTTAGCTCAAATCAATATCCAGGGCATTCACATACCGGATGAGAAGCTACTGTCCATTCTTCATCAATGGCGAGGCTTTACTGTGCCAAGGTCGATCATGTGTTTCCTCGGCTGGTTGATATCGTGCTATCGTTTTGTTATCATGCGCGCGCGCTAGCTAATGGATAAATAATCACGAGCTTCGGGAAACACCATTGTTTGTCCACAGACTAACCTCAGGACGAGGTCTGCAGCAGCCAGGGGAAAAGACGAAAATTACTCTAATAATCAACTCAGCTTTTGTAGCGGGGAAGCAGTCTCTGTTGTTGTTAGGCCGTTTTGCTGCAGCGGCTCTTTGATGCTGGGCTCACGCCGAGATGGGTGCGAGACTCATTGTGAATGGCGCGTGGGGTTGAATATTATGTAATCGATAGTTAAGGCCTATCATTTTTAACAGATTTTTTATGTTGCTGCAGCTACAACAGGGGCAAATGCTCGGCCCGAAAAAAACACGACGAAGTTAGTTAGATGGTAACCTCGACGACGACCCTTTCGCAAAAAGAATTAAAACGGGAGGCAGTTCCTGCAAGAGGCCTGCACAGACTCGATGTGCCGATGTCGCCGCTGGAAGACGATCGCGTTAAGAGGATGATGACGGAGATGCATGTCGGGACGGGCGACGATTGGCGATTGCGTTAGTAACTCATTGCGAGAAGAAGATTCTTGCGGAGAGTTCAATTACAAAAGACGATGACGAGCGAAACGGGCTCTCTTGGGGGCATTGTTCGGAGTACATGATTGCACGATGAATTAACCGGGTATTCCTAAAATTCATCATTAGTAAGAACAGTATCTAACATCTATTATTTATCCGATCGCCATTTCTAAAACATCAAAAAAAATCTCCTCACAGATTTAATTGCCCATACATATTATGATGATAGCATGAGTACGATAGCTATCAACATGTCGCGGTACCTCCGTTTGCCTATACCCAGAACCTCCTTCCTAATTCAAAGTCACGGTCCTCAAAAAGGGCGGTCTCACCGGCGCGCGTTCGCTCTTTTGAAAGTACGCCGCGAACGCCTGGTAATTCTGCTTCCTGCACGGGGGCACGGCAAAGACGACCGTGCGGAACCGTCCGCCGAACTGCCCGGGATCCGTGAGCATCTCCCGGAATACTTCGGCGACCATGCTCGGGTCGTTCCCGTGGACGCCGCAGCCGAACGCCGGCAGGACGAGGTCCGTGCATCCCCCGAGCACGAACGCCGACAGGGCGCGGTGTATCCTATCCGACAGCGAGGAGAGGAGCGCGCTCCGCTTCTCCTCGAGCTTCTCGTCGAAGTAGGCCCCGACGCCGCCGGTCATTGACGCAAGGTCGACGGCGCTACCGCTGCGACCCATGGACGCGAGGTTGGCGGCGCTCGCGTTGCGGCTCATCTGGCCCTTCTTGTTCTCGTCGCACTCGATGTCGCTGTACTCCCTGCCGGATTTGCTGGACGTGGTGAACGCGTTGGGCGCCGGAATCTGCGCGAAGGAAAAAGACAATGGGGGGGGGGGGGGGGGGGGGGCGTGAGACGAAAGCTGAAAAAGGACGAAAGTCGCAGGGAGAAAGAAGCGGATTGATCGTCGTTCGATTTAACTCACTGTCACGAAGGACACCTGCAATAAATGTACGAGATGGACATGGTGGATCGAGAGAACTTAACGAGAGCCTTCGGGGGGGAGACGGGGACACGTGACGGAGAGAGTGTACTCACTTTTTCGTAGCTGTCGAGGAGCTTGCCTGGAAGAACGTTTCCCCCCCCCCCCGTGAGGGTTCACGAAAGTGAAAAATGGCACGGGATTGGATACATAATACACATGAGGTTCGGATGGTTTTCGCTCCGAACGTGAACTGGGCAAAAACCGCGAAACGAACAAAACTCTCACCCTCGACGGTATCTTCCCTAATTACCGGCACGTCTGGGACAGGTCGAGTGTACGAATAATATTTAACGCCACATCGAGGTGAGAGAAACGCGAGCGGCGAGAGGAAGACGAAAGGAGAAAAGGAACGAAGCCTCCCAAATCCTCCTCCTCCTCCTCCTCCTCCTATCCATCTTTCTCTGTCACTCTCCCCTCCTTACCTGGACTGAAGATGACGCAGTTGGACGTGCCGTACCTGAGCCCGCGATTCTTGCCGTAAAAGCGCCCCTCGCTCTGGAATTTCGGCTGCGATATGCACGAGTACAGCAGGCTCGCGCGGCAGAGGCAGTCCTCCTGCGACACGGTGCCCTTGAGGAAGCGCCCGCCGGGGGTCGTGCCGGATCCGGAATTCAGCACCCCCACCCTTCGTCGGCGCGACGACGACGACGGCGGCGGAATCCGCTCGTCGCGATGCGCCCTCAGGAGCTCGAGGGCCGACTCGAGCCACGAGGCGCTGACGACTAGGAAGGACGTCCTCGGGGAGGCGGAGCCGGAGGCGGAGGCGGCGGCGGCGGAGGCGGGGCGCGGTCGAAGCCGACGCAACGAATGCCAAGTCTGGCGTGGGACCGGCGACGACGACGACGACGACGACGACGAAGACGAGGGGGGGGAGGTGCCCGCGAGGTCGTCCGTCCCCCCCTTGCCGCCCTCGTCGTCGTCGTCGTCGTCGTATTCCCTCCCGACCACCCCCCCGCCCCCGTCGTCGTCGTATTCCCTCAGCGCCTTCCGGAAGTCGTAATCGTCGGCGTAGTGCACGGAGCCCTCGACGGCCCTGTCGAGGTCGTCCTTGACTCGCACCTCCGCGCCGCGCGCGTTCACGTACACTCCCGACTCGGAGATGCGTATCGTCTCGGTCGCGACCTCGACGAGGTGACGACGGGAGTAGGTCAGGTGGGTGTGCGTGTGACGGGCGCAGAGGGAGGAGGACGTCGACGTCGACGACGACGAAGACGACGACGAAGACGACGGGGAGGTGGATAACGCGGACTCGACTACATTCATGGTATCGCCGCGCCGAAAGATAATGAGAGAGAGCTCCTGTTGTGTGATGACTTCCCTTAATGCAACTAGTTCGTTCGTTGCCTCCTAGGAGCTGAGAAGGAGTGGGCAGGGAGCTGAGATGGAGTTAGCTTATTATTAGACGGCGGTGGTTTCTCTACTACTAGTAGATATTTATTGTCATGGTGGCACCTGGCACCATTTTTCTTCAAAAAAACATTGTGATCTGTGTGTCCCGGCAGCCAGGATTCAAAAACAATACTAATTCCTACACCCGTTTGCAAATTCACTGACGTACACTCTCTATGCACACACAGGAGGTAAGCACACATCTCGCGGGAAGGAAGCGTGTCCCGGATGAAAATCTTCCCGCCCGAAAGATGTATGTACGATACTCTCTACGTATTCTCTCTCTAGGGTATCCATCTCTCTACTATCTACTACCTAACTCTCCCGCCCAAACCAAGAATCCTTTCCCCAGCCAGAGAGAGAGAGCGAGAAGAAGATCAGAGATCGCTGGCTATCAAATCTCAAAAAGAGCAAGTGTGTGCTTTGTTCGCTCGCCACGATGATCCGTCATCCGCACGACTTCGAGAGGAACGCGATTCGCATATCCGCTCTGAGGAATCCCCAGAAGCAGCGCAAGCCGAACGCGAACGTCTCCCTGCGCCTGAGGTCATACTGGGACCTCGACGGGCTGTACCAGTCCGAGTACGACGTCAGGCTCGACATGTTGCCGGAGGAGGGCGTCGCCGACACGGTGAGTGTCGTGTGGTGCATCGTCCGACCGTCGTTGGGTGGAGGTTGGCACCCCCCCCTCGACGCGTGCATGAATGCGCGCATCGTCCCGCCTCCGCGCCATCGCGTCCACTCCCCGCCTTTCGTCATTGTTCCGTGTCGTGTCGTCGTCATTGTTCCCCTCCCTTCAGTTGGCCGGCGAGGTCTTCCGCGCGGCGACGAAGTTATATTACGACTTCCACAACAATGCCATGGTGAACAACACGTCAGGCGCGATCAATTATCTCGTCGAGGCGGGCGTGCTGCCCCGACAATCGTCGTCGTCGTCTACGTCGTCGTTCCTCGGCGTCGCCCCTCCTCCTCCTCCTCCTCCTCCTCCCCCCTCGATCGTCGACGTCGACGACGCGAACGATAACGCCGGGCGGGCCGTCGTCGTCGACGACGACGCGAACAACGACGACGCCGCCGCCGGGCGCGCGGACATCTTCGACACGATCTACCCCTACGCGATCGGGGCGAGGGTACACCTCGGCGATCCTCGCGAGGCGGCACGCCTTGCCGCGGCGATGGAGGAACTCCTCGACGCGACCATCGCGCACCTGCGCGACGACCCGAGGCTCGATCTTGTCCCGAACGCGTCGGATTACCACGACCGTCGCGATGCGGACGTCAGGCCTTGCCTGGAGAGATGCGCGATACGCAATCGCCTCGCCGCGGAGATGCACGCGCGGACGAGGATGATGGGGAACGACGCGACGTGGACGATGAAGACGAGGACGACCACGACGGAGACGACGACAACGACGAAGACGACGAAGACGAGGGGGAGAAGGACGAACGAAGTCAACGGGCGCGAGACCACGGCGGGGACGACCGCGCGGTGCGATCGCCGCGCCGTCATCGCCGCCGTCGGGCAAGATTCGACGAACGCCGATCCAGCGACGAGGACGAAGCAGCGCAAGAAGCGCATGAACAAGAAGAACAGGGCGGCAACCCTATGCAAGACGAGTTGCAACGAGGAGGACGTCGTCATCGTCGTCGCTGAGCTGTCCAAGCTCGACTTGTTCGCTTAGTAGGGTTTTCGTGACACATGTCTCATGGGCGGTCGTCCCCTATTTCCTCCGGTGCTCTATCGTCACGCTCCGACATCATAAACCTTCTACGGACGGGAACTTATACATATTCAGGCGTATGCGACTTCTATACATGCATATGAATGCTTTCCACTCTGTCGTTCACCATTCAATCATGGATGAAATTGGATTTCATCCATCCCATTTTTTGATGGACGAGGGAAACAAAGAGAGAATAGTATGCGCAAAAGAATGATAATACTTTTAGTAAGCTCATTTACATGCCAACTAACGCATTGATTTCATAGCTGTGTCTTTTATGTCCTGAGCAGACAAGGCTGACACAGTGGAGTGCTCACGTAATGCTCTCCCGTGTCTGGGATGACAGTCACTAGGACGGTACCCTCCGGAGCTTTCTCTTTAAACAAGGGATGTGGGTATCTTTGCAAAATCCATAGTATCAGTCTTTACATCGAGGAAAAGCAATATTCATCTCCTGAGCGAGACTTTTAACATTTTCTTCTTTCATCACGCAGGAGAAAGCGCATCCTCGACAACGAACCACTCCTTGGTCCTGTCGTCGATCTGAATCCCAAACTCATCCATCAATTCGTTCCGTATAGCATCGGCGTCCTCGTAGGACCTCGCTCGCTTGAGGTCGAACCTTTCCCTCAGCTTGCCGTCGATGTATCGCACGACCTCCTCCGACAGATTCGTGGCGCCGTCTTCATCCTCCCCCGACCGCCGCTGCGCGTAGTCGTTGGTGTCCACCCGCCACTCGTTCGACCTATCGTCGATCGACACGTTGTACCTCGTCATCAGGACGTTGCGTATCTCGTCGGCGGCGTCGTAATTGCGCTGCTTCTTCGCGTGGTGTCGGTCCGTGAGCATCCTTGATATCGCGTCTTTGTCCTCCGGCGTCAGGTTGCCACCGCCCCGACGGGTATACACGCCCTTTGGCTTGCCCACCTTTCCCCCATCTCCTCGAACACTCCCCCGACGCTCCAGAGCTTCATTTTGTCATTTATGGTGACGTCAAAACTGTGACGAGATGAGAAGAGAATCGCACGAGCGCATTGATGTTGTCGCAATCCATGAGTGATAACGAAGAAGAGAAGACCAGAGAGTTAGTTCGTACTCTAGTGAACAATATACACAGATGTAAAAGAACACATCTTCCACCGAAAAGAAAAAAAAGACACCAACATCACATACGACTCACCGTTGTGCCAAATCAAGACGGATCCTATCTGCGCCTTCGAAATTCCGCTCCTTCTTCGCGGCCGCCCTGGCATCGACGTGATGCTGAATGTACTCCTCCTCCTCGTCGTCCTCCAACGAAAGCGACGATCGACTCTTGACGTACCCCCTGCCCGAGAACGTCGACGCAAGCTCCCTCCGGGCGTTGTGCTCCTCGCCGAAGTCGCCCCCGACGGACCACTCCATGAGCCGATCGTCGATGAGGACGTCGAATTTGGTCCGCAGTCCCTCGCGGACCGCGTCGGCCTTGTCGTACTGTCGCATGGCCTTGAATTTGGCCCTCTCGTTGACGAGCTTGTCGACGAGGTCGTCGCTCGCGCCTAGGCTCGGATCGACGTTTGCGGAATGCGACGACCTCGAGTACCTGGCCGACGACGACGACGACGACGACGGGCCGCCGCCGCCGCCTCGGAAGGAACCCTCGTACGGCACGCCGTCGGCCCTCCATTCCTTCAATCCGTCGTGCACGAACACCCCCCCCTCGACGAGCGCCGTCTGTATGGAATCGGCCAATCGGAAGTCGCGGGAGAATTTGGCCCGCAGGCGCTCGGCGAGCATCGAGTGGATGTCCGCGTCGGAGAAGCGCGACTTGTTGACCCCGACGGCGTCGCGGGAGAGCGCGTAATCGTGACCGTTGGGGCCGAGGCGCTCGTCCCTCCTTCCCCCCCCCCCTCCCCCGCCTCGACCTCCTCGTCCTCCTCCTCGTCCTCGTCCTCCTCCTCGTCCTCCTCGTCCCCCGCCTCCGCGGCCGACGACGACGACGGCGCCGTCGTCACGCCTCCTCCCCCGCCCCCCGCGCGCGCGATCGTCGAAGACGACGCGGCCGTACCCCCCCGAGTCGCCGCCGATGTAGTCGTCGCCGCCGCCGCCGCCGCCGCCGTACTTGGGCCGTTCGAAGTCGGCGTGCCAGTCGTCGTCGTAGTCGTAGTCGCCGCCGTTCATCATCGACATGGCGATGGTCGTCGTCGACGGCGTCGCCGCCGATCGGACCCGCGCGTTGTCCACGACGACGACGACGACGACGACTGGCGCGAAGGCGCTCGTCGCGATCGTCATCCCGAGCAGCGTCAGCGAGGCGGAGGGTTGAATCTTCATTTCTTTTGTGTCCGTTCGAGTTGTTGGCTGTTTAGTGGTGATTATTGCCGATCGTTCTATCCGATCGAGGAGTGAGTATGGTACTGCTGTGGCAGAGAGGAATTTGCTCGGGGTCGGAGGAGAGATATCGGTTAGAGCTAGAGGGGATGGAGTGTTGATGTTTTTTGTTGTGTTTTGTTTCTGTCGGCATGAAAATCACATTCACAATTTTTTGTGTGGCTCCGTCTGAAGGATACCCATCGCATCCTCAATCTCGTGTACTCCTAATAGAGTAAGGATTCAGTCTGTCCTTCGTCAATCCATCTTTTGCTAGCCTGCGCCACCAAGGAAGAAAAGAGGAGAGACGGCTGCAGAGGAGAGACTGACCCAGCCAGGAAAACGCAGTCGCCGCCCGCCCGTCTTCCGCCAACCTCCGATCCAATATCAAGTGCTGTCGCCGATCAGCATCCAATCCTGCCACAGAGGAGCCGAAAGGGGGACGAAGCAGCGGTCGGAAGAATCACAACGCTCTCCTCACTTCGCCTTCGAACGCCATCATGCATCTCCTATTCGAAACGCCGGCGGGGTACTCCCTGTTCAAGGTGAGTTGCGTCTGTCATATTATGTGTCATATTATGGTCGACGGGGTCAAGTTTCGTCGTCGTCGTTCGAAGATGCGGCGCGCCTCTGTCGGGGCTTTTTTTTTTGTTTCTCGTGTCGCGGCCGCGGCGACCCGCAGGGTCGTCTCTCGCCGCTGTCGGGAAAACGCCAATCCCCGACTCTTTAACGCCCATTTTTCATCCATACCCAATCCATCCCTCCGCTCATTCCATTTCCCAGATAACGGACGAGAAGAAACTGTCCAAGACCTCCGACGAGGACCTGCACGAGAAGTTCTTCTCCGATCCCGCCAAGGCGAGGAGGTTCGTCAACCTCGTGCACTTCGAGCCGTTCGCCGACACCGCCGACGCCGTGTCGGCGGCGGCGGCATGCATCGACGGGAAGGTGAGCAAAAGCCTCAAGTCCTTCCTAAGGCGTCAGCTCAAGAAGAGCGGGAGGGGGGACAGCCTCGCGATACTCGACAAATCGATGGTGGCGGGGATACGCGAGGCCTTCCCGTCGCTGCCGTGCTCCCTAGCTTGCGATTCCAAGACGCACGAGCTATTCCGGGGGATACGATGCCACCTCGACGAGCTGCTGGGGGGAGGAGGGGGAGGGGGAGCGGGGGGGGGGTCGTCGGACGACGACGACGGCGGCGATGGCGGGCCGAGGGTTTCGGGGGGGGACCTCGACGCCATGAGGCTCGGCCTTAGCCACTCGCTGTCGAGGTACAAGCTCAAGTTCTCGTCGGACAAGGTGGACACGATGGTCGTGCAGGCCATCGGCCTCCTGGACGAGCTCGACAAGGAGATCAACACGTACGCCATGCGCGTTAAGGAGTGGTACGGCTGGCACTTCCCGGGTGAGTTTCGGGCATATTATATATTTGCTACGCAATTTTCGATCGTTCCGATGGGCGCGCTCTCCGCCGTTCCTTCTTGTCGGATAGAGTTTTGTGTTGAAATAGTTTTATGTTCTTTTCTCTCGACCACACTCTCACCCCTCGTTGTCTTTGTCGTCGCCGTCCTCTTCGTCCTTCTCGCCCCCCGATATTTGTAATCAGAGCTCCAAGGCATCGTCAACGACAATGCCCAGTACTCGAAGCTCGTCCTGACGTGCGGATACCGGAACAAATTCAGGGACAACGACCTGTCGCAAATACTGGAGGAAGAGTCCATCGAAAACGCCGTGAAGGAGGCCGCCGAGGTGTCCATGGGCACCGAGGTGTCGGACCTCGACATCATTAACATCCAGAGCCTTGCCGAGCAGGTCCTGTCCATGACCGAATATCGCATCCAGCTTTTCGACTACCTGAAAAATCGGATGAACGCGATCGCGCCGAACCTCACCATCCTCCTCGGTGAGCTGGTCGGCGCCCGCCTCATCTCGCACTCGGGATCGCTGATGAACCTCGCGAAGCAGCCGGCGTCGACCATACAGATCCTCGGTGCCGAGAAGGCGCTGTTCCGCGCCCTTAAGACGAAGCACGACACGCCGAAGTACGGTCTCATATACCACGCCTCCCTCGTGGGGCAGGCGGCTCCAAAGCACAAGGGGAAGATAAGTCGCGTCCTCGCCGCGAAGGCCGCGCTCGCCACGAGGGTGGACGCCCTGTCGGACGAGACGTCGGACGAGCCGGACACTACCATCGGATACGAGGGACGCGCAAAGGTCGAGGCGAGGCTGCGTCAGCTCGAGGGTGGGGACGGGACCGTTGTCCTTTCGAATAATAAGGACGGGAGGCTCACGGCCGCGAAGACGGCGAGGTACGCGCCGACGGCCGCCAAGTCCGCGGCTGTGGCGCCGTCGTACAACGATTCCGGCGACATGGTGGGGCTGGAGGACAGCGGCAACGGCAGCGCGAAGAAGTCGAAGAAGGACAAGAAGAAGAAGCGCAAGGCGGAGGATGGAGACGCCGTGGGGGTCGACGCGGAAGAGGAGGAGGAGGCCGGCAGTAAAAAGAAGAAGGTTAAGACCGAGGATGATAAGGATGCGGAGGACGATAAGGAGTCGAAGAAGAAATCCAAGAAGGAAAAGAAGTCTAAGAAGGAAAAGAGGAAGTCGAAGGAGTGATTGTTTGCTCCGTTTTTATGCCACCCTGTGAATGTCATTAACTTCATGGAGGGAATCTGTCAATAACGAAAAGCAATCTCACATCGGCATTTTTTCAATGCCGTTTGTACCTCCCTGCCATCAGCGTTTCTCTGTAGTCAATCATCTTTGTGGCCGGAATCTTGAAATGTGGTGCGTTCCCCAGCGATCCACGCCAGGAGTTCGTCCTTATCGAGTTTCGACAACGACTGCATAAACGCCGAGGTCGATGATCGTCGGTTCATACTTTGCTTCACATTCGTCTTCACCGTATAGAATAGTTGCGCCTGGCTCACCCGCCTTCCGACGACGCTGTCGTACAGGATATTCCTGCTCATGCGTTCGACTTTCGTTTGATCCGCGAATATCGTCCTGCGATTCGCCGATCCTCCCTTGGGCGCGCGTGATCCCTTGGGCGGGAGGAGGTCTGGCCTCTCCGTAAGCGTGGTGTTGTAACCGAAGACCTCGAAGTCCTTGCTGTACATTTCGAACGTGAGATCTAGAGACTCCTGGTCGTAGTAGTCGTAATACTGCTTCGAAGATTTCCTGCTATTCGCGTGGGGCATGCCCAGCAACGCATCCCTGACCAAATCCGGCAAATCGCTAACGGTGTTATCCATGCCCATGACCTCCTCTGCCCCCGTCCTCGTCTTGAGGTACTTCAGTTCCTCCTGCTTGACGATGCTCTGCACCAGCTGCTTCCCCTCGAAATGCGTGTACTCGAATTGCGGCAACAGGTGACAGGGCGTGTACCAATCCTCCTTCTCTCCCCGTTCGATGTAATGCCTCATCAGCTTCTTCCATCGTCGTAAGAATACCGGGAAGGTTTCGAATTCGCCGAAACGATTGTAGCCGTAGATGCTCACCATGCGACTGTACGGATCGCGCACGATGGCGAGGGAACAAATGTTATCCATCTGCTCGGGCTTTACGTATCCGTACCCAAGGAGCTTGGAGGCCGTGAGGTGCATGATGTAACCGTGCTTGTTCGTCCCGGTACACCAATCCAATGCCTCGCACATGCGAAAGATGGGATAGTGAACGAACCAAAGGTACCACCTGTGCACGGGCATGATCCGCCCTATAACCGGGGCGGTGCATATCACGGTGGTGAAGAAGGAGATGAATAAAGCGAGGCTCCCGAGGAATGTGGCGAATGACGATAATGATATCGGTGGTATCGATGATGGCGACGGTGACAATGACGATGTCGACGACGACATTCCAAAGAATTCCGTTATCCTATCGTCGAACAGGTACATCAACACCGACGCGCATAAAATCACGAGGCAGAATGCATTCTCTTTAGTCTCGATGGGGAAATTCGACTTCTCCAACTCGGCGTACCGCATGAAGAAGTATTTCATGGCCAGCCTGCCGATTGGACCCCGGGCGGCGATGACCTTCTCCGGCACGGAGAAGTGCTGCATGAGCGAAGTCCTGATTTTGTGACGAGAACGGTTAGTGCGTTATTTACCATGATGATAGTGCACATGCTATCAAACCATAGACTCACCCGCCGCATCGAGGTATGTGCACGAAGAAGAGGTGGGAGGAGAGGGGCAGATTCTCTCCCCCATCTTTCTTTCCCGGGGTGGATTGGATCAGCCACGGCATCTGGTTGGTTAGAGATAATATGTAGGCCGCGTCACTTCGCAACTTGGCGTTAAGTCGAAAATAATATGATACCAATTCCAACCAACAAAGCGAAGTGAAAACAACAAACCACTAAAAATGAAAATATGCAGAAAATAGCGCGAAGAAGTCGAAGAAGGACAAGAAGAAGAAGCGCAAGGCGGAGGATGGAG
>JALLAZ010000503.1:0-14948 GCA_036939755.1 Stephanodiscus triporus | reverse complement strand
TTGGTGCGAGAAAGAGGGGACATTTTCATTGCTTCGACCGCGTATTCTACGGTAGTTAGGTATGTGTGGACAAACCAGTGACGCCAAGAACAAAAACAACGAAACAGAACGAGCGCAACGAAAAAGCAGGAGCCGCCCAACGACGAACAGGAGGAACTATTTAAAAAGTTCTCATTAAACCCACGAGTTGCGATATGATGCGCTCGTCGATCGTCCGGTCCTCCCTCCCTCTACTGCCTCGCGGCGCCGTCCTCCCCACTCCCCCCCTCCCTCTCCTCCCTCTCCAATCACGCGACGACGTCGCGATCGCGAGGAGTGGGAGGGGAGTCGGCGTCGGAGTCGTCACGACGACGACGAGGAGGTCCATCACATCGTCCGAGCTAACCGTGATGCCGCATCCCCCCGACGTCCTCGCGTCCCTGAAGTCGAATCGTCCCCCGAAGGAGGAATTGAAATTCGGCCAGACCTTCTCCCCCCACATGCTGACCGTAAAATACGACAAGAATCACGGCGGATGGTCGTCGCCCGAGATCGTGCCGTACGGCGATCTGAAATTGAGCCCGGCGTCGAGCGCCTTGCATTACGGCATGGAGTGCTTCGAGGGGATGAAGGCCTACCGGGCGCTCAAATCGACAGCAGTCGAGGGGGAGGAGGGGGGGGTGGAGGACCTGAGGCTCTTCCGTCCGGATAGGAACGTCGGGAGATTGCGCGACAGCATGGCCAGGCTCGGCATGCCCGGCGCGGACTTCGACTCCGACGAGATGATCGAGTGCATCAAGGAGCTCGTGCGTTTGGGTGAGTCCGACGATGGATGCGGTGCCGCCGTCCGTCGTGCCTGCGCGAAGCGCGCGCGCGCGTGTGCGTCGTTTTTTCGCCCCTATTCGTTTCGTTGTCACTCATTCCCCCCCCCCCATCCCTCCCCTCTCGTTCGCTCTCTCTGAAATAACGAAACGTCCGTATCTCTAACGCGGCGCAATCTCTCGTTTCGTTTCGTTCCGTTTCATCCCATTCGCCGGTTCCATCCGGCCCCACAACGACAACTACAACAACAACAACAACAACAAGACAAGGATTGGATTCCGTCCGGGAGGGGATATTCACTATACCTACGGCCGACGGTGATATCCACCCATCCCTACCTCGGTTTATCCCCCCCCGATTCGCTCTTGTTCTACGTCATCACATGTCCCGTCGGACCGTACTACGCCACGGGATTCGATCCGATACGTCTGACGACCGACACGCCGTTCGTTAGGGCGTGGCCGGGCGGCAGCGGCTCGTCGAAGATCGGGGGGAATTACGGCCCGACGATGATGCCAGGCGCGGAGGCGCATTCGCGCGGATATTCGCAGATACTATGGACCTTCGGGGAGGAGGGGTACGTCACGGAGGTCGGCGCGATGAACGTCTTCTTCCTGCTGGAGAAAAAGGAGGTTATGGGGGGGGGTGGGGGGAGGAGGAAAGAGCTGGTGACGCCCCCGCTGACGAGGGGGGACATATTGCCGGGCGTGACGCGCCAGTCGATACTCGAATTGACGAGAATTTGGGACGAGTTCGACGTCGTCGAGCGATCGATCACCATGTCCGAGGTCAAGTCGGCGTCGGACGACGGACGTCTGATCGAGGCGTTCGGGGCGGGAACGGCCGCCGTCGTCACGCCGATATCGCACGTGCAGTACCGGGGGGAGGATATCGTCGTGCCGAATTCGCCGGGGGAGCTGGCGGTGCGACTGTTCGACGACCTCGTGGACATACAGTACGGCGTGGTGGAGGGGCCGGAGGGATGGAGCGTGAGGATATGAAGAAGGGGGGGGAGGGGGGTGGTGGGGGTGGGGGGACGTGGATGGATGAAAGGACGGATGGATAGAAGGAGGAATGAAGTCTGGACGATTCTGTGCTAACTATCCGCCTCCTTGATCGCTTCCTGCTGATGTTCGTCTTCTCCGAGGCATACTTACCATAATACCCAAATCGCAGGTAACACACTCATAGAATTCAATGAAACTTTTCAACTCTATGTAGTCGTCTTATTCTTATTAGCATATGACTACTTTAACCATGAATGCTTTTGCAAATGCAAATGAAATAAATGCTGTTGTATTTTTGTCCCAACAGTAAAATAACATACCTGTTATTGAAGGTATCATCTTGGCAACGCAAAATAGAAGGGTTTAAATGACACCTGCCATAGCACTCCAAAGCTCTTGCGCTAGGTAGATCCTAGTTTGATTCTCGTGATTCACCCAGCTTTTGCATGTACACATCCCGGAGACTTGATTTTTATGGATGTAGCATTCTGCACTCTCATGTCAAATTCATATCACCAGAACACCTCCATGGAATCTTCTATCTTTGCTCGACACATGGGGCACTCGTTCAATGTCTTGAAGAGGCACACAGCGGCGCAGTTCTTGCATAGGCACATATGCTTGCAGGGCAAAAGTATGACCTGTTTCTTNGAAGAGGCACACAGCGGCGCAGTTCTTGCATAGGCACATATGCTTGCAGGGCAAAAGTATGACCTGTTTCTTCGACTCCTCGCACACAACACATAGGTACTCGTCTTCTTCTGCCTCCTGCCGTGCCGGGTCAACCGTCCCGGCTAACTGTAGCTGAGAAGTGCCAGCTGCTACCTCCGAAGTAGGAGATAGCATATTATCATTTGCAAAGGGAGTCACTCGAACGAGAAGGAATTCACCGAAGGAGCATTAGTTTGTGGTGCAGTTGGCTGGTAACACGGTGCTTGTTCCCTGGCAGCTTCGTCCTCATCCACATCCATGTTTTCTCCGATGGCTGGTGTGGGACTGGCTGCAGTCGCAGCGGCCTGTTGCTTTTCGAACATCGTCCTCAGCGTATTCGGCACATTTTGAATTTTCTTCGATTTGGAAGAGCTGGATGTAGAAACATTTTGAGATCCTCCTGATTCATCCTGTTGCTTTTTGAACATTTCTTGCAGTGTGCCTTTCTTTATTGAAGCGCTCTTACTCGGCCTCGATGATTTTCCGCCACTAACATTGAGGTTGATAACNTGTGCCTTTCTTTATTGAAGCGCTCTTACTCGGCCTCGATGATTTTCCGCCACTAACATTGAGGTTGATAACATTAGAAGAATAAGTCTTTGCTTCCATCGAAGTGGTGCGGCCCATTTGGTTGGGAGTTGTGTCCATTGAAGTATAAGATCCATTCGATTGTAAAGGGCTGTTCGCTGGAATGGTCGGTGGCACATTGGGATTCTCCTCGCTCCATTTATTAGTTCTCACATTAAAGGTGTGGACAACATTGCTATTACTAGCGGCAGCAATCTTCTCCCTTTGTTTTTTCAACACTCCATTAGCATGCGGTTTCGCGTTCCTGAAAAATCGATGAAGTTCCGTCTTAAGCCCTGGCCATCCTCCCCAAATGGTATTTGATGATGAGGCGTAATTGAACATGGAATTCCCCCCGGTTGCGTGCTTTGACATATTTTTAACTGTGTGTCTCATCCACTTGGGAAGGTTTTCATGGGCTTGGGGTATACCATTGTTAGGAGAGCCATCATCACAATACCTGATGTCCAAAAGGAATATTGCGCCATAGTCTGCAGCCTGCAAACAACATATAGGATCAACATAACAAAAACGAATATTGGAACAGAGAAGCATTATTCATAAAAAAAATACTCACATGCCGGATACAACGTCCAAGGGCTTGAGCAACAGCTCTATAAGCCTGTTGATTGTACCATTCACGGCCTGGGAGCAAGTCGGTCCGATTACGCAGCTTTCTTTGCTCTTCATTGTAGTCCATCTTGACTTTTATTGGCAGGGAGAACGCACTCGGCAAAGGAACACCAACGCAAACAACACCTCGAGCGTTATTATCATTGAAGGAAATTCCCTCGCTCATTTTGCCACGAAACACAGCAAGCAGTACACAACCGCCCTTCGTCCTTACAGTTTCCATGTATTCCTGCCTCTTCTCCTCGAACGCATCCTGGTCGCCAGATGGTTCGACAATTACATTGTGCTTTTTAGCTTTCAAGCGATCAAATACAGAGGGTCCGGCATCTGATTCTTCATTTTGCCACCACGCCCGTCTATTTTGGTGGAAGCTATTTGGGTTCCACAGTCGCTCACATTTTCTCAGCAATGAATAGCTCGGGAGAAAAACTAGCACTCCACCTTCCACAATTCCTTCAACAATTCGTACCAGGCATTCACCAAGTTTGTGCAGGAACTCTGGGTGCATGTAGTTTTTCTGGGCAACGCGAAGCTCTGAACCATCTGGGAAATGACCGATAGACACTGCAAATAGTTGCTTTTCGAGATCAACTACGTGGCCAGCTTCCAATGGACAGGGATGATTCTGCAGCCTTTTTTGAACTTTCGGCAGACTATTAGTCGAATCAGGCTCAGAAGGCCTAACTGGAGAAAGAGGGCTATCTGCTGGGAACAAATTCAGTTCTGCGCAAAGAGAGGGGATTGGGGAGAGACTGCCGCTGGCCAGCACGATAGTCCGGCATTCGTTTGAGAGCTCTTGCATCAGCGGACCAGGCGTGAGGAGATCCAAATGGAGATGAGCTTGCCACCTTGGTATTTTCCCTGCATATTGGTGGAGGAAGAACTCGTGAGAATATAAATAAAGCTGAAAGCATACGTGCAAAAGCTACATACCATTGCAAAATTCTCCATGACGCACGGGATTGAGAGCGTCCGTGCATCTAGCACGGCAAAAAGGGTTAGTACAAGGGTTCGCCAGCCGATCAGGGTGAGCTGAAGTTCGTGGGGGGATGAGTGGCAACGCTCGCGGTTTCCTCTTTGGCATTCTTCCTCCACTTTCTGATTCGCCATCATCTCCGTTCTTTGCATATTCCAAATTCCCGTTAGCAGTAGCCAAAACTGCAGCATAGTAGTGTCTATAAAAATGATTGGAAGATGTGACAAAAGCCTTTGATGTGAAATCATGAATCAAGGTGGTAAAGGCGCAGGACTTACTCGGGAGTTTGAATAGCTGCATTTAACTTGAGAACCAAATCCATCAGTAGGTCGACAAGATTCGAAATTCTATCTCTTTCCGTCGAACCATCATTGCTATCACGGCCTCGTACAAATTTCTCGAATGCGCCCACAAAGGTGTAAATAGCTCCCAAATCCGATTTTGTTATGCCCAAACTGTCAAAAAAAGGTAAGCATCCGACACATTGACCATTGGCACCTTTTCCTGTTGGTCCATAAAACGTCACCTCGAACTCATTATCATCTTGGGTGTGAAATCTCTCCCACTCTATAAGTGCATTTGCCGCTCCCTTTTTGCCAGGGTTATTCTGAAAGCAAGTACGGTCAATCCTCAGTTTGTCCACCACTTTTTCAACAAACATGAGCAGTGTATGAGCCACATCACAAAGGTATGCGGTTTCTGATTCCTTAGATAGTATGTCAGCGTCTCCTCCAACATCGATCATATTGCCTGTGGACCTTTCAGTAATGGCATAGTTGTTGAGCATGACGATCAATTCACAAAGCTCGAATTCGCCCCACTTGCCGCTGCCAGCTTCGCGTAGTGTAGACTCTACGTTATGCGCCTCATCCAGTATTACAACAGAGTTATCTAGATCAATACCAAGGGCTTTCCGAATGCTGGGGTCGAGCACACTGATAAATTTGGCGGTGCATGCAAGTCATGGAAAGCGAGTTAGTTTGTAATCGTCACCGAATTACGATGACGGCGAAATCATGCCTTGATTGTCAACTCACTAATTGTAAGGAGCAAAAACAATATCGGCATCCTTCGCGAGAATCTGCGATAAATAGTAGGGACAAGCAGATCTAGAGGAGTACCCATCGTCTAAACTCGACAAGGTCCCAGAGCCCCCACGTGATACATCCAGAAGCAAAGGATCCGACTTCACTTGTTTGATTAATTCCACTACAGTCGCCGGGTTTGAACTCGAGACGTTAGTCCCATTCACGCGTATGATCTTATCGCCTATCTTGATAGATCCGTTAATATCAGCTGGAGTATCCCTCTTGACTTCTCTTACAAAGCTACCGCCATTGCGACCGACCTCGCCTCGTAGCGAAAGACCGAACGATTCGGTTGCTTCCCCACGGTACAACGCGATATCCCTTTGGGTGTACGGATCAACGCCAAAGTTGACGAGATCTTCGATGTCATGCGCTCCGTACTTGGATTGTTTCCCGCCCACCGAACAGCAATCGACTTTGCTGTTCGGCACGAACATCGAATGGGCGAGATTGGCCACGCGACTGGTGGTGAGCTGACGATAGTGCGGGCATGTCCTCGATTTGCGAATGTACCCCTGATTCTCTTCTCCCTCCCCCGACGGCGGCCAAACGTCCGTGCCAACATCCTGTTCCCCTCCCAAGTCGCCATCGCCGGGCATTGATTCCGGGGGGTCATCGTCATTGTACGGACCGTTTTGATTCGAGCCGGGATTCGCGAGTTGATGTTTTCTCGACTTCTCGGTATTCCTGACCCTGAGCCTGCACTCGTTGTTAACGTTTACGCCGATGATAGCATCGGCGCCCTGACCGCGCGGCTTGATGCTCCTGTAATGTTAGCGAGCAAATGACGGTGAATCGGATGATGTTATGATGACGAAGTCTTCGTCTTCAGACGAAGCAGTGTGCCATAACTTACCTGTGAATGCAGAGCCTTTCCCGACTTCCCAATATTGCCATCCTTGGCCGGTACGGAGTACTCTTCAGCCTGCGAATGCATCGTGCAAAAACAAACGCGACAACGAAGAAACGAATGAAAAATTATGCACCAACGATATATCGAAAAATCGGAAAGCAATCGATACGACTCACGATGCGACCATCTGCGCCACTTGAGAATGAGTGCGACTGCAGTATATGATCTTGACCCTTCGTACCTCCGCAACGCCCCCCTCATCGTCCCTTCCAGCCTCGCCTCCGTTCCTCCCGCGCCACGTCGCGTCATCGTCATCCCCCCCCCTTCGTTGTCCCTTCATCGTCTCCGTCCTCAGATGATGCCGTTGCCACGCCAGCACCGAACAAAGTATCGCCGCGGACTTGCCGGTGCCCGTCGGACTCTCGAGGACGACGTGCCTCCTGTTCTTGAGCGCCTTCACGAGGTGTATCGCCATTTGCCTCTGCGGCTTCATAACCTCAGGGAACGGCCACCCTATCTTCACCCCCTCGACGAAGAAGTTGTTGTACAGGGAAAGCGTTGGCACATCCCCCTCTATCCTCTGGTGGCGCGGCGGCGGCGGCGGCGGCGGCGGCGAGGGGAGGGGGGGCGCATTCTCCTTCAAATTTCCCCCGACGACTGCGACGACCGGAGCGGCAGTCGTCGCATCGCGCACTCCCCCCCCCGCAAGAATCGTCGACCTGCGAAAATTCTCCAACAGCACCTCGGAGATCCTCATGTCCTTCCGTTCCTTCGTCCGCTGCTGTCGGCGCCGTTCGTCGTCGTCGTCGTCGTCGTCGTCGGACTTGCCGACCGAGACCAATCGTTCGAGGAATTCGTTGTGTACCAACGAGAGGACTTGCCGGTGACGCGTTCCCCTCCCGATCATGACCGTATTCGTCGTGGTATCATTTGTCGTAGCATTCGTCGTCGTGCGCGCGGATCCCCGTCGATCGTTCAGCGTCGTCTCCCTCCTCCTCGCGTACCTTTCGTCGCCGTCGTGGGCGTGGCAGTGATCGTCCGCCCACGCGACGCACGTCGACGCCGGCGCGTCGCACACGTAGCAGTAGCACCTGGGACAGAACGCGGCGTTGTTGTTGTTGTTGTTGTTGCCGCCGCCGCTGCCGTCAAGGCGGCGGTCGACGTTCTCCTCCCCCGCGACGACGACGACGAAGGGATGGACCCCGCACCGATGGCGCGAGTGGGGATAGTCGACGTTGGGATTCGTCGCGTTCGACGACGTCACCACCACCTCGTCCTCGTCGTCGTTGTCGTAGTCTGCGTCGCCGCCTCCCCCCGCGTAGTGCGTACGAGGTTGCTCCGCCCGTCGCGGGAAGCGGCCGGGGGTCAGTATCTCCACGTCGGAATCCGATTCGCCTCCCCCTCCCGAACCACCCCCCTCGACGTCGACGTCGACGACCACTACCCCCCCCGACAACGACGACGACGACGACGACGACGACGACGAGACGTCAATCGCTCCCGAGACGCGAGGGCGCTTCGACGGCGAATCGAGCGCTGGGTCGTCGTCGACGACTGGGTCGACCGTCTCGTCATTGGCGGAGGCGATCGTCGGGCTCCGGCCGTCTTCGTCGTCGATGGGGGGGGGAAGCGGGGTTCGGGAGGACGACGTCGCGGCCCCCTTCGTCTCGTCCTCGAGGGAGGACGAGGCAGCGGAAGCGGACGCGGCGTCGGTGTCGCCGCCGCCGACGGCCGGGTGGGTCGCGGGGTGGTGATGGTAGGCCATTGTTTTTACTTTTGTGTTTCCCGCGAGTTGGAAGAAAAAAATGTCCTTTAAACGCACCGCAATTCATCCCCTGGTATCTTAGTATTCCTTCATGGGTTGAGACAACGGAGTTCAAAACTCCAGTCCCAGCTGAAAGCTAAAAAAAAATGACCTCCCTGTCCAGTTCGACAGTCTCTTCAACATCAACAAACAACCTCGGAGGTGCTACAGCAGCTGACACTTCTCAGCAACAGTTAGGCCATGATTTTGTTAGACCAATCATATTTGCAAAAGAACATTCCAGAACAGTTTCATTCAGATGGCATCTTTTGCATTTTTTCTTGTAGGCGTGTATTTGCAAAGCACAAATACAAAAAGATTGTCCTAGTAACATCTTCCCGCGCAACTGTGTCTAGCATATCTAGTGGCATTTTGAGCTGGCATTGCGATCGGCCGAGACAATATGATGCGGGGTTACAAGGGGGAAAGGTTACGCTCACTGGTCAGACATTGTGGCGTAAGATGGAGAACAAAATGACTCAGGTCAAAACATTTGCTTCTAAATTTCTGGGAGTGAATTGCCCATCCAATCTCCCCAACGGTAGCACTCAGCTCCGTCATATGAAGAAGCCCTACATCATGAAGCTCTGGACAGAACAATTTCCGAATGAATTTGGTGTCGACTATTCTGATCCAGAATCGGTTTGGGCAGCCGTCCCAGTCGGATGGTGGCTCATGAGTGAGACATGCAAGTTCATGCTTGCATGCCTCATTCATAAGTATAACAAAGATATCTTGTTGCAGCCAACCAAACTTGGTCCTGGAAGGTCTTGGAGGAATGCTCATCAGGAGAAGAGCAATGCAATTGCTGCAGCGAGAGCCAAGGAAAAGTCTGAGCGACATGTCCCTGAGAAGGAATGCTATGGTGGCGTTGACCATGCTATAAAGAAGGCAAAGATTTCGGGTATGAAGTCTCACACAGAGAACATTGCAGTGAATAGTATTGTTGTTGTTGCGCAGGTTAAGTTGCTCAGGGAGAATGTGGATATGTACATGGAAATCCATGGTGATGCAAAGTACAAGGCCATGATCGTTGCCCTATTGAATCAATTCTTCTCCAGTGTGTCCAAAAATGATGCTACAGTCAGTTCCAAACAGTCATCTACTCCTGCTAGTTGCCAGGGTATGGAGGTTTCTTTGAGGGCAAATAACAACAATGAGGAGGTTGTTCTATGCTCTATCAGATAATGAGGGGGGTTTGGAGTGTATTTGTTGCTGTGTAGAATTCTTGTTCATTAATTTATTTGTGGGGGGGGGATTATACTAGGCATAGGGCCATTCTTAACGAGACACAAAAAAGCACGCCGGAACGCTTTTCTGTGCCATGTTTTTTTACCTTGCAATGATTTGTTGGAGTTGATGGAGTAAAGCGACCCCGGCGATGAAGAGGGAGCGGCACCAATGGCACAGGTGATTGAGGGGTGGTTGTTATTGAACGATGGGTTCAAATTTCAATGCAATCCACCCGACGGTTGCGGAGATATGTCGGCATTGGCGGCTCAGGGGGCAGGGGGTATTATTGAGAGATGGCTGTATTTTGTTGGGCTCTGTTTGGATGGCGTGAACTGCGCATGTAGAAATGTACTGTAAAAAAAGATGGGTGTGAGAGCAATTTTGGCGAATTTTAGCGTCTGCGGATTGTATTTGTGTGCAAATAAATTATTTGCGGCACAGATACCCAAATGTGTATTTGTGGATTTTGACTTTGCAAATACAATCTGCAAATAAAAACCTGGTCATTTTGTATGTGTATTGGCAACAAAATCACCTACGAGTTTAATTTGGGTTTTGAAACGTCCGTCTGATTTTTTTGACGTACGTAGACTTGTACCTAATAGCTATGCAAATAAATCCCATGAAAATTCATGACTGTTTCAGAACTAGAACCAACCTTCTGGTCACCATGGTGGCTGGGGGCTTAGGACAGTTGAGGCTAGAGACAAGAGGATGAGAGGGCGTCCCAACATGAGAGGACAACAAGACAATGTTGTTGTCATCATCATCGTCATTTGGTTGTCTTCGGCATCATCCGTGCAGAGCATGTAAGCCAGTTGTCTTCCGGTCGACTCATTGTCGCCCGCGTCATTGAGGCTAGCGGAGGCAAAGTACAGGATGGCCAGGATGGACAGGATGGCCTGCTGCATGACAACAGGGATGACGCCATCGTTGTTCCTTGCCATGTCTCCTCTGTTGCCGCCGCCCTCTTTTTTGCCCACCACCCTCATCCCCATCGCCCTTGTTGCGCTCGTCCTCTTCTTCACCATGATCACCGTCGCTTGCCCGCCACCCTCATCATCATTGCCATTGCCCTTACACCCTCTTTGTCACTGCCCTTATCATCGACCATGCACTTTTGTTGTTCGTCATTTCCCGCTGTCATGCTCGTGTCCACCATCCGCCTTCAAAATTCCCTTCGCTAGTTGATTGTTGTCTTTTCACCCCCACCGTTGCCGCCACCATCACCACTGTTGCTGTTGCTGTTGCCTCTGCCACTACATTTGCCGCTGCCACCACCATATTGGGTTCCCGGCCGACTAGGCTTTTTAGGCTAAAAACGCCTAATTAGGCTTTGGGTTGCCATCACTTTTTGACCCATGGTCGAGCTCTTAAAATTAAGCCTCGATAACTATATTATGGGGAAAGGCTTTAACTCGTTGAAACCTTTGACCGCTTAGCGGGGGGAGCGTTCGTTTTTCCAATGCGTCGATTTGAATGGAGGGTGTTGATGACTTTTGTACTCATCGTAATCTAAAAAAAGCATTGTTTTACTACGTAAATGCTAGCTAAAGCTAGCTAAAATATGCACCCACCAACCATGATAGCCACCTTCGTCCCACAGCCGCCATGGTGCCTCACTCCCGGCGCCGCCGCATACGATAATCAGCCAACCTTATGGGTGACTGTTGTATGCGGCGGCGCCGTTAGTGGGGCGACATGGCAGCCGCGATGGACCATTCAAGTCGATTTGCCTTTTTTGTTGTGGGTTATGTTCTACATAGGAATACATAGGGCATTATACCAGAAATCGGCGATACCCTCTCGATGAGGTGAGGAAGTGCATCATGGCCGGCATCGGAGCCATCGACTTGGCGGCCTCCATGCCGAATTGGTAGTTGTGCCGCGTCGAACGGGCAGATACATCATTGCGGCATAATGTTTGGCGGCGGTGGTGTCAATGAACGAGTAAGAGGCAGTGTAGGAGGCAATTTCTACAACAGCAGGCACAAAAAAATTGATCGATGATGACAGTCGCCGTTGTCCAACGGCCGCCATGGGGCCCCACTCCCGGCGCCGAAGCATACTACAACAATCAACAAACATAATATGTGACAGGACTACGTCATTAAAACTAAAAAAAATTATTGTTATTAATGTTATTTATCTACTCTAAGGCATGACGCGTCAACAAATCGTTGTCCGTGGTGTTCGCTGGTCGTGATGGTCGTACCGCTGATGCTCTGCATCAGCGGCGACAACGATGGCACATATACAGTGTGAGAATTCATGAAATCAGAAAATTCAGGTGAGACTACCCAATAATTTATTCACAAGCATTCACAACCACAAGATTCACACATGAAAATTATGTACAGCACATGCATGGTGTATGGTAGAGAAGACCCTGGTCTTGTGGAAAACTCTACATATCTACTCATTTCAAATGCTTCACAATGAGTCCAAGGTTAACCCCTTTAAAAATGAATGATGATATCTTCAACTAGCTGACAGTGGGCAGGTATTGACCAGCTTATTAAGCCTGAATGAAACAAATAAGTGGATGAATATATAGTCCATGGGGGTACGCTGTTAAACACCTCACTAGCCTTACATTGATACCATCATGCCATTGAGCTGAGTTGTAAATTGGAGTTGAAATGCTCAATATATGTGCTATAATCTTTTGTTACATGGCAAAACAAGAGTGGCAGCCTCAACAACTGTTAAGTACTTCACTGTTTTGAACACCCAAGAACTATTCTTTGTGACCAATCACACACGTTCGGCCAAATGCCATTGTTAGGTGACAATTTAATATGACTCAGTGTCCATTTTTTCGGCTCATGGCATAGTTACCGAAAAGAGTTTCAGAGCTTAACAGGATTGTAAACAATTTTGTATCAAAGAAAGTATAATATTATTGCAGAGATTGTTTACAAATGCTCTCACTTATTATTGATATGGTCAGGTATCCATAAAGTGTGCGGAACGAGCCAACACTAATTTCAAGTCTGCTTGTGGGAATCACGCTCACTCCCATGAGCTCTCCTTTCCATCAAGAACCTTGTCGAAGTCCTTCATCGCTTCCCTCTCCCTCACCTTGTCCAACTCGTCCAGCCCCTTGCTCGTGTCGAACACGATGTCGCTCTCGCCGCCGGGCCCGAGCTGCCTCATCCGCTTCCCGAAGCGCGCCGCGGACAACAGCTTCCGTCCCACACCGCCCGCCTTCCCTTCCAGCACCGCCCTCCAGGACCTGCGCGACTCGTTCCGACGTCGGATCTTCTCGTTCTGACTCTTTATCCAGAAATTCCTCCCCAGAGGCACGGCGTTGAACAGCACCGCATACCCAAGCAAGAACGGGAAGAATTGCTGGACCAATCCCATGTACGACGGGAGTCGGACGCCGTAGGTTGCGTATTGGCCGAGGAGGTTCCCGAGGTAGAGCGCGCCACCGAGGTTGACGACGCCCAACAGACCTGCGAGCGCCGTCTGGAATGAGGAGGCAAGACTGAACTTGAACTCCCTTTCCAGCAACATGCTCGGATCGTCGACGTCGTCGTTCGCGAATTCGTCATCCTTCTCGTCCGGTAGGGCCCGTTCCAGCATGTCAACGAGATCCGCCCGTTCCAACGCCCCCCTGGTGCTTATCCCGTTCACGTTCAGCAGCCTCCCTATCATGCTCGTGGGCGCATCCTCGTCGAGACCCGCCCGGCGCAATATCCTCGACTCCCTCGTCGTCCGCGACGTCCCCCCCTTCGAGGATGCGCCGGACGTCGTCGTTCCCACGGCCGTCGCGGACGCCGACGTCATCAGCTCCGGGAAGACGTACACTATGTCCCCCTCGTCTGTGACGCGCGGCTCGCCGTCGAGCTGGGTGACTATCGGCAACACGAAGCTTTCGTCCACGTACGCCCTCTCCTCTCCGAGTTTGCCGCCCCCATCCGCCCTCGGGGGCATGGGAGCATCGTCGCAGTACGGCGCCAGCTGCTCGGCCGTTACCGCTCCCCCGTTCTCGCGTATCATGGACGCCGCGAGCGTCAATCGACGCTCCTCCACGTCGCCGTTGGGATTGCCGTCCCCGAACACGTACGAGAAGACGGATTCCAGGAATCCCATCTCGTCCGATGATCCCCTACCGCGCCGTCGTCGTCCGTCGCCGTTCGACGGGGTATTGTAATACCCGGAGTAGTAAGGCCGGTAGTAGAAGAAGTCGAAGGGCGACGGTCCCCAGAATCCCCCCATCATCGGCGGCATGCCCCCCCCGCCGCCCATGCTGCGTCGTCCGTCCCTCCGATCATCCTCCCGATCCGAGCTACTACTACCCCCCCCACCGCTCGACAGGACGAAGAAGATCGTGCTGAAGATGGCGATCAAACTCGCGAATAACACCACGCCGAATCCCAATTTCGTCGCGTATAGCAGGGGAGGGTAGACCTTGTCGCTCCATAGCCTCATCGCCCTGTACTTCGCGCTGTTCCTCGATATCGCGCCACGCGCGTCTTTCGGGAACGCGTACGTCAATTCCCCGTCGGCGCCGACGGCGATGTCCCCCCCGGTCAGCGCCGCGAGCGTCGTCAGCTCCTTCCTCGCGGAGGCGAGGGATATGCCCGCGGACGCCGACAGGTCCGACGCGGCGATGGGTTTCCCGTCCGCCTCCTCGACGGCGTCGACGACGTTCGACGGCGGGATGTTCTCCATCAGGCGCTCGTAGTACGGCAGAAATAGTCTCGGACCCTCGTCGGAGGAGGAGGAGGAGGAGGAGGAGCGCAGGGGACCGACCCGGACGAATCGTCGTCGTCGTCGTTGTTGTTGTTGTTGTTGTTGACGACGGTCGACTACGACGACGAGGCGCGAGGGGGGTGACGCGAGGGAGAGGGACGACGACGACGACGACGACGCGCGGGTGGCGGGGGGGCGAATGGGGGGGGTCGTTCCGGTCGCGACGTGGGAGGGGGGGGAGAACGGGCAGGAGAAGGCATCCGTCCCCGCTCCTACTGCCGCCGCGATTATTGCGACGACCAGGAGGGGGAGGGCCGGCATCGTCGACGACGACGGAGGCGACGACGGTGAATGCATCGAATTATTTCAATAAGCTACAACCCGATAGGGGCTGCGCCGCGGAAGTTGTCTACTTTCGTTGATAAATCGTCTGATTTTGCTGACTCACCTCTTCCGTCTGGCCATCGCCGGCTCTGATCTTTAGAGTACTTCTTCTTGTCGTCGTGTACGTACAAGTAGGGATTGCAAGTTTGAGTTTAGCAAGTTTGTAAAGAGGAAATTTACCTAAATT
>JALLAZ010000502.1:0-14132 GCA_036939755.1 Stephanodiscus triporus | reverse complement strand
GGGGGGGGGGAGGCAGGGGAGGGCGCGTATAGCCCGGCCTCACGCAATCTCTCTCTCTCTTCGGCCGTAATTATTTCGTATCTCGGGCGGCATCCTCCCCTCGATGAACCACAACGACGCCACGACGCCAAAAACAAAACAAAACACAACGCCCAGGTCGAGGAAGGGAAGTATTACCTGGAAGACCATACGGGTCAGGTGCCGCTGGACCTGTCGCACGCCTCGCTACTGACGGACGGATTCGTCACCGAGAATAGCATCGTCTTGGTACAGGGGGAGGCCGTCGACGGCGTCCTGCACGTCCATCACTTGGGTGAGCACCCCACGTTGTTCATTCGCCGGTGCATGTTTGATTTTTATCCAGACGCGAGACTCATTGTACGAGTCTTTTTGCCGCCCGATGTTGCCCGCATGTGTACGAATCAATGATGGCGATGTCGCTGGATCCCTATCTCACGGCCCGTCGTGGCAAATTTATTGTGTCGACCTCGAAACAAAAAATTATCAGGTAGTCCCATCGTCGAAAACCGCTCCGATGCCATCAAGGCGATAGGCCTGCAGAACACCGACATATTCGACTCCATCGGCTCGCTCTCGGAACTCGAAAAGCTTCGCGAGCAGGAGATCGAGCACGGCCAGGAGGGGATGTTCGTCGTCCTCTCGGACGTGTACCTCGACAGTCCCGCGGTCATGGAGAGGATCGAGCGCATGCTCGCGGGGTACAGCACCTTCGATCCGCTCCCGATCTTCGTCTTCATGGGGAACTTCACCTCCAGGCCGCTATCCGGCGGGGGCTCGACCAAGGCGATGATGGGGTACTTCGAGGACCTGGCGTCCGTCATTTGCAAATTCCCGAAAGTCGCGAGCGACGGGCGATTCGTGTTCGTGCCCGGTCCGAACGATCCGGGCGTGACAGGGGTGTTGCCCAGGGCTCCCATCCCGAACTTCTTCACGTCGGCGCTTCGGTCGAGGGTTAGGCACGTGACCCTCGCCTCCAATCCGTGCCGGATACGGTATTTCTCCAAGGAGCTCGTCTTCTTCCGCGACGACCTCGTGGGGAAGATGCGCAGACATTGCCTTTTGGAGCCCAGGGAGGACGACGAGGACGACGACGTCGGCGGCGGCGCGACGTCGTCGGCGTCATCGGGACAACGACAGTTGACGCGTCACGCGATCAAGACCGTCTTTGACCAGGGTCATCTGTCCCCGTTGCCGCTTTCCGCGAGTCCCATCTACTGGCAGCATGACCACGCGCTGCGTTTGTATCCATTCCCCGATGCCCTCATCGTGGGGGATGGGGTGGATCAGTACTACGAGAATTATGAGGAATGCGATGCCATAAACCCAGGTCCATTCTCAAATGGGTTCAATTTCGTGGTGTACCGCCCCATTGGAGAGATCGGAAAGTTGCAGACCAAGTCGGATGTTGAATTCAGTCAAATAGAGTGATCCTACCCAACTGTGGATGTGTGGTGGTTGTGACGTAGTGTAAGTTTGCCTCACCTTTAATTCATTTGATGTGAAATAACGACATTAATACGAGTAAAAAGCTATTCCCTTTAAACATCTGAAGTGTGCATTGTAGGAGTAATACGTGTTTAGTTAGCCATGTTAAACATTATTTACCGGTGCTGTCAAGTGCCAGGTGCTTTTCAAACTTCTTAGCTTCGTGAATAATTTGATCAACGTCAATGGCCGCAAGTTCTTGATCGATGAGATAATCACTAACATCACTGGCCACGTCTGCTGGAAGGGGGTTTGCTGTTCCACGGAAATTAGTTGCACGGCACTCAGTATCGTAACACGTCTGCCAATATGTTCTACACTTCAGATTTACATTCCAAATCACATTGTTACTCTTGTGAGCTCTGCCGATATTTTCACACCAACGATTATCCGACATCTGATACGATAATTGATAATTTTCCAATGACCACGCACGAATTCTCCCTTGGATACCACCCCGTGTGCTTAGTTGCAAGATGAAGTTGTCCAGCGTCTGAATTGGAGAGGCACCAAAGCAATTCGGACACGGTAATTTATGCCGACTGGCAATATACGAGTCTTTCGGTTTGACAAGATCTCGACATCGGTTATCTGGTTCCGTCAATATTGAAGAATTGGTCTGGTTAATGTCGGTCGGCACGACTAGAGTCAATCCTAATGCACGTGCATGAATTTCCCAGTCCAATGAAGCACAGAACGCTGCATGGTCTCTATCTCGATTGGAATTTGAGGTTTCACAAGAAGCAAAGCTCGAAGGACTGACATTTGCAGCGCGAAGCGGCAAGTAGAACTTGGTATTATCAAAGCCGGCTGGGAAACAGAACATGTTTGCATTGGAAATTCTTAGGGCCGCAGAGGGTTCGTGTCCAAATTTAGTCGAGCCCATCAAGCGGAAGAGACGATTTCGTGTGTAAACCCCAAGATCAACGAAGCATGTCAATTCCTTATTGTCAAATAAATGCTTCGAAGATGCATAAGTATCACGTTCAGCAATGTTTCCTAACTTCAACAATTCAGGCTCGACTGACTTTGGAGCTCGTTTGTTGACAAACAGGTGCTTTGCCAAAGTTGCACGTCTTCTCTCGAGAGCGCCCGTTGACACTTCTTCTGCAAGCCTGCCCACAAATCTCTTAACAAACAGACCCGCTGAAAATGCATCCGCAAAAAGCTCACCGTTCGGTAAGTGTACTATTAGGTGACGGCTGAATTTCTTTTCTGTGGAGGAGTCGAGATCAACTATACATGATCTGCTAAGACAGATGTCGTGCACGATTTGAAACTCGCTGCATAACTCATCGATAAAATCTGTCATTAACATTTCGCTTTCATCGGGAGTGATTCGATTGGTCGCCTTGGCAAATTCAAGATCAAAGTACAACCGACACGGTGTTCCCTCTGGTATTAGCTCATAGAAATGCCTACTCCGGGGATCAGTCTCTCTCCAGTAATGTTGCATAAATCGACCCAAGTTCCCCACTATGTATTTTCTTTTACCCGAAGATGTCTCTACAGCAAATATTCGGGGTTCCATCGACCATAACTCGGGAATAGAGTTCTCCAATCTCCTTCTCTTTCCATCATTGATCAGTGATTGCACCTGTTGATCATCGAATTGCTCCTTTTTAACCTTGTCGGCGACATCTTCGTGAAGAAGTCGTCGCTCCTCCTTCATTTCGGTGAAAAAATCGAAGGCCCTAACTTGGAGTGGAAATATCTGGAATTTCGTGACTTCGCGGTATGCGTCCCGCTGCTTCTTTTGGGTTGACGTGAATTCGCATCGTTTCCACACTACCTCATTGTGTGCAGCCGAGCGAAGGATAGCGGTCAGTCGCTCATCGTTGCAAATATTACTTTTGTAAAATGAAGAAGGATCGATGCCATTACTTTTGGCCTTTTCCTTTTTTAGCGGTGCCGATCTTTTCGATTCGTGATAACAAGGCCACCTATCACTATCATTGCCATCGCCTGCAGTTGCCTCACATTGCCCGTCGTTGCCTGCCACTCCCTGCCACTCCCTGCCACTCCCCGCCATTGCTCGTGAAGAAGTTCACAAAAACCGGGCGGACATGAGTTCTGTGTTATGTTCTGTCCGGAGGCACTCACTCGTACATAACACACGAAAAGTACTACTGCTTACGATACGTGTCCTGGGGATCGCGGGGAAGCCCCCCCCGCCCCTCAAGAGAATCCAACTTGAACTGTGCATCTGCGGCGATCTTTCCATCGCACACACGTCGACTGCTTTTTTGTTTTGAAGCGAGCGCATGCCGCAACCAAAACCCGCCTCGATCATCACCATGAAGCTCGCCGTCGCCTCCCTCCTCGCTGGCTCTGCCGCTGCTTTTGCCCCTGCCCAACAGGGTGCGGCAAAGACCTCCTTGGATGCTATGCCGGAACGTATGTGGGACAAGATGGTTGACAAAACCCAGCGTTCTGCGGCCGTGCCTTTCCTCCCCCGTCCTATCAACCTCGACGGCTCATACGTTGGAGATGTCGGCTTCGACCCCTTCTACCTTTCTTCCATCCCTAAGAACTTTGCTGGATTCATTCAGCCTCCTTCATGGGAAGCAGTCGAGGGCCTTCCCACCCTTTACTGGATGCGTGAGGCTGAGCTCAAGCACGGACGTGTTGCGATGCTTGCATGGACCGGATGGCTCGCTGCCGACGGTGCCCTCGGGCCCGTTCCATTCCGATTCCCCGGTGAAGTGTACCAGGAAGTCCCCAGCTCGCTCGAGGCCCATAACATAATGGTTTCTCAGGGATCTCTCGGATTCATGCTCTTTGCGATTGGTTTCATTGAATTCTGCACTAGCTCTGTTCTCGTTGAGGTTGCGAAGGGAGAGAGCGATCGGGCGGCAGGCGACTTCAAGCTAGACCCTCTCCAATTCCTGAAGGGCAAGTCCACGGCGGAGATTAACACCATGAAGCTTAAGGAACTTCAAAATGGCCGCGCTGCCATGTTGGCTTTCTCTGGGGTTGCCACCCAAGCCGCACTTGGCGGAACTGAATTCCCATACCTTGTGCCATATCCCAATGTGGCTGATTTCACTTGGTAAACATGTTGGCGTACTCAAAGCAATATTTGAAGCCAATAATTCTATTTGCCATCAATCAGAGTCATCTACTCGAAGAAGTGGTTCAAGTGGTAGTTAGGAGATTCTACCTTTCTACTTGCTGCCAAGACCATACGACTAACTGTATATGTGTTGTTCAATAATGCGGATATAATGCTGCTTATGAATCGCCTTTAGATGACGCGATTCTTGATCCAGAACATGTATACATGGTTACTCACGGCCACAGTTTAATTGAATATTAGTTGCAAGACTATGAGCTGTATTGCTGTTGACCTGAATTGTCTTTTCCCCAATGAGCCTTTTTTATTGCCCCTTAGCATGCAAAACGGCAAGGATGCCAGATAACAGATATCGTAGCAGGTTCGAAAGTTCTGCAATGTTATTAGATAAATTTGGCTCATCAGAAGACCTTGACTGAATTCGTCGTGGTGAAGTATCTACCTACGTACAATTTTCTCTCCATACCGTAGAACACGCAGCGCTAATGTCACGCAGCGGTAGGTGCATGAAGGTTTTTTGCGAGAAATTTACCCCTACATACGATTGGTAAAAAGTTCAGATTGAGGGCTGTGTTAATCCTTATTAGACTATCAGCATACCGTTGGATTCGTCTTGTTGCGCTGAATCGTTTTTGTGTGGCCACCATTTTCTTAAAACGATCGCATCAATATCAAATTTGATCTTTTCTGTTTTGCTAATTACGATAGATTTAGTAGAAATCATGTCGTCAAAAAGCATTAGTGCTGCGTGTTCTACGGTAGTACCACCAAACAACCATGGCCAACAGACAGGCCGCCGGCAACCACAAAATAGCCTGCGTCGCCATTCTGTTATTCTACTGCCTCTGCGTGTCGATCTACCCCAGTTTCTTAAAGAATTGCAATAATGCATCAGGCTCAGAAGCCGTCGCCACTCCTCGGACATGGTATAACACCGCCGCCGTCGCTGACGAGTTCGATCTCGCTGCAAGCCAATCTTATGGATTCTTTGACGACGTGCCCGCCAAGTCCTGGAATTTGTATCGTGACATATATCTCAAGAGCCAGAATCACAAAGACCCAATGAATCCGATGGACGGCAGTCAGATCATCGTCAATGTCACTCCCGCGTGGATGAGCATCCCCGCGACGTGGTATCAGAATAATTACGAACCCAACTTTAGTTGCGCGTTCGAGAAGAGGATCGGCGGGGAGAATACGAATGGGGATGGTCCAAAGTGGGTGCGTCAATCCTCATTACAATACCCATGCATTTCTGTAAACGGTCTTGCTCATTGTTTGTTCCCGTGGCTCTTTCGACCTGAATGTAATTTAAGGTGTGTGATCCCCATCGTATTAAAAAACTTGCGTTGGAACGAGTTGCGAGAGACCCCAACAATCGAGGTTGCGTCGTCTACTCCATCGGCTCGAATGGTGATTTCAACTTCGAGCTTGGAATGCAGGTGAGAGAACGAAATTGAAGATTGTTCCCTTTTGGATTTTATGGCTGTTGTTTAAATGCAACATCTGGCGCAAATGATGCTTGGCTAAACAGAAAGAAATAGGGGAAGGCATTTGTGAATATCATATTTTTGATATGGGTGATTTCTCCCACATAATGCCCAAGAACTTGAAGAGGGCGCATTATCATCAATGGGGACTCGAGAGGCAAGATCCAGACATTGACGTACCTGTGCCTGGGAAAAAGTTTTATGGGCTGCGAGATACCATCAGGCTTTTAGGACACGAGGATTTGGATGTCATCGATGTCTTCAAAATTGATTGTGAGTCATGCGAGTGGGATACGTACATGGATTGGATAGCCGAGGGCATTCCCCTGCTACATCAAATCCAAGTGGAAACTCACGGCGTTCCGATCGAGAAGGCACTGGGCTTTTTTGATACATTAGAGGCCGCGGGATACTTGCGATATCACAAAGAGGCCAACATTTTGGTAGCAGCGCCATGGGCTGCGTTTGGACAATGTTTTGAGTACGGCATGGTTAAGGTATGTTCTCCTGCCAGATGTCATTTTTTTTAGTACACCCTCGTGACCTCTTAAACTCTAGAGTACGTCTATTCTATCTTTGTACCTCTCTCTCTCTCTAGGTGTCTACAGAATTCATGGATGGGAAAAATTACACTTTCAACAAAACGAAGTTCAGAATGGACCATGGACATATAATTAAGATATGATGACATATTTAGTAATAACAATAATAATAATAATGATCCCCATGTTGCGTCACAATCCTCGTAGTTGTTCGGAATGGAGGGAAGGCCAAGGAGTTCGACCAAGCAATAAAAGGCTTATGCGCAAGCAAGGTGTAGGACGTAAAAGAGACGATGGTTTTGGTGAGGGGCTCTAATCGCTCCAGTGGGGATGGTGAGGGTCGTTGTTACAAAGGCAGATCATGGTGTCCGCTTTAAGAAAGGTATGCTAGTCTCTGGACGACACACCACATGCACGTATAGTGTGGCTGTCTCGTTATTTGAGCAACCGGTCCTAGAGAATTAGCAGAAAGGGATAAATAATCATTCTATCGTCAACAATATCTATCATGAGTACAGAGTAAAGGCCTCCGAGGAGGATGCCCGGGGGGGGGTTTCAGTTAGCAAACGCGAGGTATTCGTCGAACGACTTCTCCAGCTTCTCCAGCTTGCGGCAAACGTTGTTCAGGCGGGTTTCCGATCTCGGCACGCCCGGCTTCTGCTTCTGCGTGACCTCCAGCTCGGTGATGTCCTGCAGGATCGCCCTGACGATGCGATCGGTCCCGCGCTGGGTGTCCTCGTCCAGGGCCGCGTTGATGGCGTTGAGGTCCGTGCGTATGACCGAGAAGTCGAAGTCCTTGCGTATCTTCGGCCCGATGTCCGCCTGGTTGTCGGCGCCGAGGGCGGCCCTCATGTCGACGACCGACTGCTTGTACCCGCGAACGGCCGCGAGTCCTTTCTGGACCGAGTCGGACTTGAGGGCGTCGGGATCGACGATCGCGTCCTTGGGGTCGATGACCTCCGGACTGCCCGCGCCGAAGCCTCCGTACTTGGCGGCGTCCGCGCGGCCGGGAAGGATGACGAATGACGCGGCTGCGGCTGCGGCGGCTGATTGTTGAAGGAATTCGATGCGGGAGGTGGTTACCTTCTCCGCACTGAGGGCTGCTGCGGCGGGGGGGGGGGCGTACGATTCGGGACGTAGTGTAACGACGACGAAATGTGTATCTGTTAGGAACTTCCTTTCACGAAGGAAAGGCGCGGGCGCAAAGATATATTTTTGTTCCCATCGCAAAATATCGCCAGGAAAATTTTTGCGCCGTCCGTCGCCCAATCTCGCGGGGAGAGATGGCGGACCGCCAACGACACATTCCCGTAATCGCAATGGCAGGAGGTGGCGAAGTCGGAAAGGAACACTAGATACCGCCCATTCGTAGGTTCGCACACACACATCGGAATAAGATCCGGACGTGAGGTGGTGGCCGTCGACACGCGCGCCCTCCCTATCGAATATATATGGGGGCACGTCGCCGATTCCCCCCCAAAAACATCATCCGAACTCGGCCATCGTCACTACCCGGGCAATATCCTCGAGGCTCATAATATCCATTGGGCCGAAAACTCCCCCGGATGGGGCGCCGGCCGTCGCGACCAACCAAAACACACGAGCGCATCTTGCGTCCCCGCCGGAATATCATCTCCGAACTCACCTACGAGCGGGCGGCGGACGACGGACCCGCCGGGCGCGAGGAATGCCTCCGATCCGACAACGGCCGCGAGCGACGCGACGACGGCGACGAATTTCATGTTATATTTTTTCGGATGAAAAAAAGAAAAAAATATGTATCCTGATGCGGATGCGCGGAAGAAGAAGAAGAAAAAAACGAGGGGGGTAAGTAAATATAAGTATTCAGCAATCGAAACGGAGCGTCAGTCGCGCGCCGCCGCACGACGGGGAAAGATGAAAAATTTTCGACCCCGACCCGACGACTGTGGAACGGGATCGGGCCGATTTCCGAAGTACGACGCGAGTGTTTTCACGGGCCTCGTCGCCGCCGGATGCGGCGGATGATGATGATGCGGCGGCAACACACGATCGTCCGGATTCGGACGGATGGCGCGACCCGGCGGGCGCACGGTCGTCGTCGAGGCCCGCCCGCGGCGTTCGGTAAAAATAAGACGACGATCCCCGATCGAAACAGCAGGAGCGGAGAGACTCACGTGACGAGGAGGAGGCAAGGTCGGGCGGCGTTGGGTAGACAAGTGGTCCGAATTCGTTACGATACTTGAGATGTTGTGTTGGTTCGTCGTCAGGAAAAAGGCCGTGTGAGATTGCATCCAGTTGACGCTGACACACACGCACACAAACGTCACTCACTGTTGTGGAATGGTGCAGCGACGACCACGCTGTTGTAGGTAGATACAAACGTACCATACCACAACATCCACATACTGCTGCTTCCCGCCTAATTTCCCCTCTGATTCATCGTGTACAAAACACAGAGAGAGGAGAGAAACACAACAAACGCTCCTCCGCCGCCCGCCCGGCGTTGCAATCAGACGGATACCACGCACGACATTATTATTAACAACAACGAAATATATAACAAACAATGAGATCCTCCACCAAGATCGCAGCGCTGACAATCGCCGCATTCGTCACGACGACCGCCCGCGCCTTCGTCGCGCCGCCATCGTCGTCGACGTCTACCCTTTCCCTCGTCCCCCCCCCCTCCTCGTTCGCGTCGTGGTCGTCGTCGTCGTCGTCGTCGTCGTCGTCGTCGTCATTGCGCGCCGCCGCCGCCGCGAAGGGCTTCGGCGCTCCCCCCCCGGAACCGAAGAAGAAATCGTCCGGTGCGATCGATCGCGAGAAGAAGGCGTCCAAGTACGACGAGATCGCGGGATCGGGGACGGGGCAGGAATATCGCGTCTTCGTTCGAAAGTTCGGCTCCGACGACAGGAGCTGGCTCCCCGTGGGCACCGTCGCCGTGCCGAGGGGGGCGCAGGTCGGCGACGCGATATTCGCGAACGAGGACGGATTAAGGAAGAGCATCGTCAGGACGTACGACAGGCTGAGGGGGTGAGTTCTTCTTCTTCTCCGGAGTGTGCGCGTGGATTCGGGGGGGGGGGGTAGCGGAGGTTGACGTGTATATATCATCGTCGTAAATAAAGTGATTATTTCTTCGCCTCACGCGCCCCTTTTTTGTGTGTGTTTAATCCATCCAATCGCGAACTACGACCCCGACATCGATATCGGGACGGGACGATGCATACTTACACCACTATATCAAAATAATGATATAACGAAGGATGGAAACGGAATTCGAGTACGGGTACAACCTGAAGATATACCCCGACGATCCCATCCAGGTGGCGATGAAGGGTCGGGGAGGCGGCGGCGCCTCCGGCGGTCCGAGCCTCGGCAATTGGATATCGAACCTCCTCAGTCCCGTGGACGCCTCCGGCGTCGCGATGCCGCCGCCTCCCAAGGAGGACTGAGGAGAGATTGATGGTTCCTTCTCTCTCTCTTTCTCTATCTATCTATCTCTCTCTCTCTTCCCCTCCCTCCTCCCCCTAAGTACCTCCCAGTGCGAGGAGCATTTTTTGATTTACGGCTGGCGAGGCGGGTGCGCCGCGTTTAAGTTCCGTTAACGACTCTAATCGACCTACTTAAATATGAGTGATACATTGTGCTTGGTAATAATGCCGCCTCATTCCTCCCTGAAAGTCTCTCCCACTGCATTGTATAGGGCGGTGTGAAAGAGGAGTTGTTGCCCGAATCGAATTCATTTCTTCATATTGGTCTAGGGTTAACGTTTCTTACAATTCACACGTCCGTTGTGTCATAGAGTCGGTTTGACCCTTGGCAATATTTGAACTTATAAATTACAAAAATTGAACGCAGCAGCTGAATGCTGAGCCTGCTTCTGGCTGCTGGTGCTAGATAGTATGTGCGTATTGTACCTCATCATAGTTCCAGGAAAAAGACACGTTTTTGTACGTAGGAATAGTAGACAGACTGAACCAAAATGGAGCTGGAACCCCCCCCCTCTCTAACTACTCTAACTACTCTAACTACTCTAGATAAAAGCTTATGCTGAGGCTCGGCATAGATACCTCCAACAAATGTTTTCGGTTGGTACATATTGTAATTCCCATCAATCACAGCACGGCATCACAGGACACTGTCCTTTCCCAGCAATTTTTGCGTTGTTACTGTACCTTCCTAATAGCTTCATTTAGGAGTAGATGGGAACTGGTACAATATGTGGTATTGACTATTTACTCCAACATTTCAGGAAGGTGGCAAGTATCTCCTAGAGATATTAGATATTGAGCCCCCCGTTCTCACAAATCGGTGTTGGTGTTGGGCAAGAATTGGACCAGTCTCCACCATCAGATATCAGAACTATGGGGGTAAAATGCACTGCAGCCATGAAAGTTTCACCAATGATGGACCTGTTAAGGGCAGAGTTTGCATCACACATGGCACGAAGGTGAAATGCTGCAGCTACAATGGTTGCGCCAACATTACCCAAAAGGGAGGAGGTTGTGTGAGGCACAGTGCGAAGGCAAAAGCGGTGCAGCCACAAGGACTGCACAAACTATGCGAAAAGGGGAGGAGTTTGTAAAAAACACACCAGCGTGACACGAGGGGTGTACAAACTACGCTATTAGGGGAGGAGTTTGTACAAGGCATAGCGCCAAGGTGAAACGCTGCAGCCACGACGGTTGCACCAGCAGAGCCATTAAGGAGGGAGTTTGCTGGAGGCATGGCATGAAGGCGAAGGTGACAAACTGTAGCCACGACGGTTGTACCAATGGAGCCGTTAAGGATGGAAATTGCTGGAGGTATGGAGTGAAGGTGAAATGCTGAAGCTGCAGCCATGAGGGATGCACCAATCAAGCCACTAAGGGCGGAGTTTGTGCGAGGCATGGCGCGAAGGAGAAACTGCACATCTGCAGCCACAGGGATGCCCTAATAGTATTAGTAATAGAGTTGTTAAGGGCTAAGGGAGGAGTTTGTAAAAGACATGGTGCGAATTCTCCGGCACACTACGGCTGCAGCCATGAGGGATGCACCAATCAAGCTGTTAAGGGTGGAGTTTGTGTGAGGCGTGGCATGCAGGAGAAACAGCGCGGCTGCAGCCACAAGGGATGCACGAATAGAGCTGTTAAGGGATGAGTTTGCAAAAGACATGGTGAGTTGTATGCCCCCCCCAAACCCCTGAGGCTTGCAATGCCACGACCGCGACCATCACCAGAGGAGAGGGGGAAATCAGCATGTGCAATCCACAAAGCACATCAGTCTTAACGCTGCTCATCAATCACCATCCTTTCATCCTTCTGCAACCTACCTAAGCCTTTCCGATGAAGAGGAAATTAGTGCCTGGATTTACAACTCCAGTTGCTTAGCAAGACACTAAGCCATGAACCACGTGTGCCATTGCCAGAGGAGACACGAGTAGCTATGCTAATGTTTAGGTGAAGTTGACTTATAAGAATGCTCTGATGGGTACAAGGTATACCTTGGATGCCCTGCAAATCATTTAGAAGACGGTACTTCCCAAAGTTGAAGATGTGAAGGGTGGTAATTATATAGAATACTTATTTATTCATTCAAATTTCAAGTTTCGAGCATATGCATAAATTGTTCCCAAGAAGACGATGGTACATGAAAATCTCGTCAACGAAGAAAGAATTGGCTCCGTCGTCGCGCCATCTCCTGCTCCCTGAGGAAGACGTGCTGCATCACTAGGCTGGCCTTGTCCAGCAACAACATGTCCCCCTCCGCTTCCATCTCGCTCGCGTCGATGGAGGCGTCGTCGTCGTCGTCGTCGTCGTCGTCGTCGTAATCGCTATCATCGTCGTGGAGGGGACGACGCAACATCATCTGGTCCGTGACGGCGCGGTACGCCACGAACATCTCGTCCTCCCGCTCGTACCGTCGGCACATGCGCGACTTGGCGTACCTGTACGACATCGCCCCGATCGTGCCGCACAGCGCCGACACCCTCCATTCGAGGGCCGTGGTGGCCGCGTGATTCGCTATCCTCGACGCCTCGTCGGGATCGTCGAAGTAATCCCGATCCGGACATCCGAGTAGGCAGAGCGCGACGTTCAGGGCGTTCGCGACCTCCGACGGCTCGACGATCGTCGCGGCGTCGTCGCGACGGCCGTATCCCCGGTCGCGGCACGACGACGACGACGACGACGACGACGAAGAAGAAGACGACGACGGCGTCGGATCGGAGATCCTCCTCATGATCGTCGCGAACGACTCGGTCGGTGGGTCGGTCGGGGAGGAGGAGTACGCGCCGTCGTCGTCGTCGTCGTCGTTACGATCGCCGTCCTCGGGGAGGGATGGGGGGGGGACGACGACGAGCACGGACGGGAATTCCTTCCTCGAAACCGCGTCGAGGACCTCGAGGCAGTCGTGCACGGCCTTGGACGCGCGGGCGTGCCTCACGAAGAGCGAGACGCTCGACTCGACGACGTCGACGTCGTCCCGCGCCGTCGTGGTCGTCGTCATCGTCGTCGTCATCGGGGGTATGGGCACGCGAAAGCGCAGCCGCGCCCGCCGGAGCATGACGTCCCCGATGGCGGTCATGACGGTATTGTGATGACGCGATACCCGACACAGGGAGCAGAGGGACGAGGACGTCGGTCCGAGGTAGGAGACGACGTTGCAGAACAGCTCGAGCGGGAGCGACGCGAGGCACGCCGCCGAGGCGTACGACGTCGCCGACGACGGCGTCGTCGTCGTCGGTCGTCGTTCACGAAGGGAGGGGGAGGCGTCGACCCGCTGTCGGGGTGTCTCCGGCCGAGGGAGGAGAGGACGGGCGACGACGACATCAACGTCGTCGTCGTCGCCCTCGGAGGTCGTGATCGTCGTCTCGCGTATGCCTATGAATCTCGGGGCATCGATTCGCAGACGGAGACGATGACGACGGGTCGTCGTGGTCGTATTCGTCCCCTCACGCTGCTCGGCCTTGCGTTTGCCGTTGCTGATCGTTCGTTCCATCGTTCCAAGGAGAAAATAATGAGTGCGTCGATGTTTGCATCCTCCTCTCTCTTCTTGTGAGAGTGGAACATTCGTTTGTCCACGGCGTCATATTATTCGTCATGTTCGGAGGTAGGAGCATGAGCGTGTAATATCACACAGGGTGCCAGAGTAGCTGGCAACGGTGTGATGTGGCTGGGGAGTGTGTGGCGTGTGGTGCGTGTTTTTTGTGTGAAGAGCTCTCTAAACGTACATAGCTGCGAGCGAGGTGTTTCCAAAGTGCTGCTGGCCAAACGCTGTCAGAGTGACACATACTTGTGTGAGCTTATTGCTCGTTGTATTATTTTGTCATATAGATGACTCTCTAGAGAGAGAGTCACATCGTTATGACAGAGGCCGGCCGGGGCAAAGCATACCACACACAACACCACAGATATTGAAAGCAGAGGGCGGGGGTGACTTCCCCCCCAACCTCCCCCCCTTCAGGGTCTCTACCCCAAAAAAGCCACGCTCTCTATCTATTCGAGTGGGTTTAAATTCCCCCCAAGTTGCCTCGTTGGCGAGTGGCCCTGCGCGGGC
>JALLAZ010000501.1:0-14744 GCA_036939755.1 Stephanodiscus triporus | reverse complement strand
AGCCGTCGTCGAAGCCGACCGCCACGCGGAGGCCGTCGGCGGACGCGGCGATCGCTCGCACCTCGTCGTCGTACCTCCTGACCGTCGTCGGCGAACGGCCGTCGACGTCGACGACGGGGGGCAGGAGGCGGACGCGACCGTCGTCGCCGCCGTAGGCGAGGACGTCCACCTCCCCGCCATCGTCGACGAAGACGTCGTCGTCGTCGCGGATGGGGGGGAGGGGCAGGAGGAATAGGGGGCGGGGGTACGGATTCGACTCGTCCTCGACGTCGTTCGGGTCGAAGTGTCCGCCGACGACGATCATGATATCTATCTTGGTTCCTATTCCTGTCTTCTCCTTGCTCCCGGCCTTTCTCTCTGGACCCTGGCTGGCTCTGCTGCTGTTGAGAGGATGATGGATGTGGTTGGATAAAATGAATGATGAATAATGATGAATGATGAATGATCTCTTATTATTTTTTTTTTGTGCCACCACCACCCTCGTCATTTTCATTTTTCGAGTTTTGTAGATATGGCGCGTTTCGGCGATATCGTAGGTGATTTGGTACGGACTCTCTATATGTAGTTCCTGCGTGAAGTGTGGGTACATAGAGATATTGTTCGCTTACCTCTAACTGCATGGCTGGAGAGGGCGGCGTCAATCGCGCGCCGCGCCAGCCTAGCAGCGAGCAGCTTTGGTCGCCGTCGCACAAACAAGCGACTCGACGCCATTCGCAGGTTGAGTAATCCCCCCCCGTCCTCCTCGGCTGTCTACTCATACCAACGCGATGGTATTGAACCACGAAAATATCCTAAGAAGGATGGAGCATTGGGATGTGATTCGTCGCGTGGATCCCCATCGGTTGAAAATTCTGCGGCGAGAAGACCATCGGGGCGCGGGACGTACAACGTCATTGGCATATCGAGCATATCGCATCGCGATAACACGACGCCCTTCTTTTACTACGTACACGCGGGCGGTAGGGGCAATTCGGATACCTTCGCGGATACCGTATTGCGGGCCATCGCCGTGGGTCATTTGAGACGGGGGGACGTGCTGGTTTTGAACAACGCCACCTACCATCGAGGCGGGGAGGCGTCCACCCTCGAGGACTACGCGTGGGATTATCACGGCATACTCCTGCACTTCCTCCCCCCGCGATCGCCGGACCTGAACCCCGCCAAGCTGATGCTGCGATCTCTCACGCGCGAATTGGAGCATTTCCCCTTCGCGGACCGGCGGCATCGTCGTGGATATGGACATTACAGTCCCGACACGATCGCACGCGCAGCAATGATGATCATGGATCAATTCACGTACCGAGATGTGTTCGCGCACTACTGCCGCTGCAACTACATCCCTTACCATTAGACCGATGAGTAATGTTTTGACCCCATAAATGCGTTTCCCTTCGGAGATGCGGGGCATGGAGCGGGGAACGATTGGATCGTTTTCTCGTCTTTTGCCATACCTTTGCTCTCGCAGCGCTCTTATACGTTGAAAGTTTGTCAACTGAATAAGTACGCGTGACATTTACTGCTGCAATTTATATGAATGATGCATAAGGGTAGGATATCCGGAACGATAAATGAAGTCCTTTATCCTCGAGCGCTGCGATGCATACTACACTTAACTTGCTCCTTGTCGTTGTCGTCGCTGTCGCTCCTGGTATCGTCGTCCTCGGTCCAACAGCTGGAAGGGATTCAATGCCATCCCTCACCCCCTCCGTCCCTCCCTCCTCGGCCACGACTTGCACTCCCAGGGCGTTGGCCGCGATATTCGCCGCCAGCCTCTAGCTCCCGTGATATCCCCTCCGTCTGGGCCCATCGTCAGCGCCCCTTCTTACCATGAATGGATTCTCGAGGTCGAGGACGCGTTCCCCGTTCGTACCTATGGGGAAACGTTCCATTATCTTCCTTACCAAGAGCCAGGGTCCAAAATGGATCGATTGGATAACTATGTAACCATCAGTCCAGATTATTGCTTGAAGGGTTTATTTCGGGTGTGAGAGATTATGTGCTTTTGATAAAGACGACAATGAGCGTGACGAGTTTTGATGTGCTTCTGGAATTGATCTCGCACAGAAGAGTCAATACATTGCTGCATGGAAAACGAGTGCCCATACACCATGAAATACCGGTCATGGCATGTTCGTTCGTCGTTGATTCTGGGTATTCTCCTCGGGCTCGATCCCTCCCTTGTGCTCTAGTGCCATGAACGGCAACCCCCGACGTGGCCAGTACAGTATTAAACATTAGATCATCCCTCGCTGCCCTACAATGTATATGTTAATACTGCCGCGCAGTTCGAGTTTATGGCCTTGCCACTGAAAAAATCCTTTTTCGTGTGTCGAACATCCGAGCTCATGGAGTCGATCTCTTTCGCGATATAAAATGCATCAGGCTGCTGAGTTCGACTCTCCTTGTCGGCTGCAAGTTTTCACCCTCCCACTTTTTGGAACGTATGGTGTGGTATTTGCGACCAATCTCTGTTTCTCGAGCAAATTATCAATTGACTATTTCTTTTTATAGTTAACTAAGTAAGTAGTCATGTGTGGAAGGCTCAGAGTGAAGATTAAATAACATTCATTTGACTAAATAAAAACGTAAAAAAAACACACACCACAAAGCATAGACCTCATGGCGGCGAAAGGCCAAGACCAGCAGCAATTTGATCAGCTTCCCCGAGATCGATTTCGTCTTGAACGTTTCCCCGAACGAGTCGGAAGGCCCTACTCCTATCCACGCTCCAGCGGACGCCCTCCCCAACGCGATAATCCGAGCTGTAGCGACTGACATCCACCTCTCCATCCCTCCATCTGTACGTTCCAGGGCCGTCCTTGAAGCCATTGTTCCAACCACCTTCGTATACGTCTCCATTTTCAATGTACATCGTACCATGACCATGGCGTTTGCAATTCTTCCAGCTGCCGATGTATACGTCTCCGGTGTTATACTGAGCCTTGCCGTGACCGTCGCGCTTATCGTTTTTCCATTCCCCCTCGTACTTGTTACCGTTGTCCGCAACGAAGACACCATATCCATCTCGTTCGCCTCTGGCATTCAAGTCTCCTTCGTAGTTTCCACCAAAACCTTTTGATCCGATGCTCTTTGAATCGTTGTACATCGAAGCGCCACCAAGTGATTGGGCACTGACGGATTTTGTATCATCATACGTATCCCTACTGTCCTGAGCATACCTTGACCTTGATCTGCTGCTTGCTCGAGAGTTATTATTTACGGATTGGCCACTGACGGATTTTGAATCATCAAACGTATCCTTACTGTCCAGAGCATACCTTGACCTCGATCTGCTGCTTGCTCGAGAGTTATTATTTAGGGATTGGCCACTGAGGGATTTTGAATCATCAAACTTATCCCTACTGTCCTGCGGATACCTTGACCTCGATCTGCTGCTTGCTCGAGATGTATTATTTCCTCCTGACTCCTCACTCAAAAATGTCCTAGCGAGGTCAAGATTCGATTTTCCTCTATTGTGGGACGGCGGTGTGGCCATGGATTTTTTTGAGTCTTCGGTAGGATCACCATCACCCGCGTGAAAAGATTTACTTTTTACTGCGCTCCGTACCCTGCCAGTACTCCTAGATCTTCCAGAGGCATACGATCGATCAATATCAGTCAGTTCTGATGCAATCGTCATGTTTTCAATATCCACTGCCAGCCCTTTTTTTCTGTCAAAATTAGTCTTGATATTTTCCTCGCCATACGGCACCACAGCCCGGTTGGTAATACCGGCGCGGCGAGTATTTGCCTTGTTATCATCTATTGCTGACTTGCTGGCGCTTGCAGTACTATTCCTATAGCTGTCGAACGAATTCAAGTCCTTGCTACCACTAAACTGGCTCCTGCGCTCAGGTATCGAGTAAGCAGTGCTTCGTGACTCTGAACGTGTCAGCGCTTGTGAATAATCACTACCGGCCACACTTCGTGAGGCATGAACCTCATGCGCTGTGGCAAGGCCCGACATCAGGCTGTCGATCTTTGCCTCGTATTCTTGCCTGGCTTGGGACATGCTATTTGTCATGGCATCAATCGTTGATTGGGCATGTGCTAAGTCCTCCTCCAGATTCTCAATGCGCATATTCGCTTCCTCCTTGTCACGTATGAGCTTATGAAGTGCATTCTTGGCATCACCAATGGCTGTTTCTGCCTGATCGACTTCATTCTCGAGGTTAGAAATTTTCTCGACGGCTTCTTTCTTTTCCATCTTCAGCACTATCACAGCATGATTGAGCTCATCATTTTCTTCCTGAACCTTAAACATTTTTGACTCCTGCTCCTTTTTGATGGCAGATATTTGTTTCCTAAGCTGATCCGTGGCTTGTTCAATATTGGACCGCTCATTCTTAAGGTCTGAAATACGAGCATCTGCGGCCTTCTTCTCCTCTAAGAGTGCCTGAATCGCAGCCTTGGCATCGTCAATGGCACCATCTGCATCGGATACTTCCTCCTCCAGGCCTCGGATCTTATCCATAGCCTCCTTTTTCTGCGACGAGAGTTCAAGAATATTGCGACTCATGTCATCATTCTCCTTGCTGAGGCGTGAGATCTTAGCCTCAAAACTTTTCCTCTCGTCATTCATTTCTTGTAACACGATATTAAAATTGCTCTCCTTTTCAGCAAAATCGTGTTCTACCTGGTTCAAGGACTCAGTCAATGCTTTCCGCTCTGCCATGAGCTTATCGACAAGCTGCAATCATTATTGTAAGAATCACTCCTGCAGTATAAATTTATCTTGTAAAAGGCTAGAAACAACTCACCTGAGTAAAACTTGCGGTCGTTTCATCAATGTTGGCGTCATGCTCCTCCCGTTCGATGTTGAGTTGCTCTGTCAATTTTTGACGAGCGCTATTGGCTTCATCACGATCAGCCTCCAAATTGCGGACATGTACAGTGAGCTTCTGCCTCTCCTTTGCCAACTCATCGTTATCATCGTGAACTTTATTAAGTTCATTTTCCAGCGACTGAATCTTACGATCCAATGTCTCGACTGTACTGTCCAAGTCCTTCTCAAGATTCTCAATTCGTCTCTCGTATGCGAACTTGTTCGCCGAAAGTTCTGTCTCGGTGGCTTTCAAATCAGACAATGTTTTCTCGTGCTCATCCTGCAAATCATGCAACTGATCTTCTACATCTGCCTTTTCGCTGTTGAGCTTGTCAATCTTATCCAGATATTTCATGGTGATATTATCGATTTTCGTTTCATATTCCCGAATGGTGGCATTGATCTGCTCCTGAAACTTATTGGCATTTGCTTCAGCCTCTTCTTTGTCGGCTGTAAGCATCTCAATCTTATCATCCGACCTATTTTTTTCCAACTCTGCTTTTCGAAGCTGTATTCGAAGCGCAGCGATTTCCTCTTCCTTGGCATCTGCATCATCCTTGGCCTCATTCATCTTGATCATAAGATTCTCCATGACATGCTGTCGTCGCGACAACGTACAAAACAGGCAAGATTGAGAAAAGTCAGAAAAGACGCTGGTTTAGTGGTGCATTACTTACCTCGTATTCTTCCTTGGATTCCTCCGTGGCTTTCTTCGCTTGGTCCAGAAGTTCTTTCCCTATCTCAACTTCGTCCTCTAGTCTGCGCACGCGATACTCAGCCGAACGCTTCTGCATCCGTTCTTCATCTAGTTCCTTCTTCATTTTTTCATTTTCATCAAAAATGTCACCTATTTCTTTCATGTGTTCTTCCTTGGAATTTTGCAGCTCTGCCCTCATGCGATCGATCCTCCCCTCATAAATCTCTCTCATCGATTGTTGCTCTGTCTCGGCCTTGTCTAACATCACCATCTTGACTTCTAAATCCTGCTCGAGTTTACGGACTGCATCTTTCGCCACATTATTTTGATGTGATGCCTCCCTCGCCTCTTTCTTTTTGTCGTCCAATTCATTTTTTAGCTGTTCCAACTGCTCTTCGTACTCTTCCTTCTGCGCGACCGCCTCCTCCCTGGCGACGTCCGCACGCGTCGCAAAATCGGCACGTACGGCAGCCATGTTCTTCTCCATGGCCTCCACCGTCTCCTGTAAATCGGCATTATCGCCCTCAAGCGCTTCCATTTTTTTCTTTGTCTCATCTAATTCCTTCTGTAGGACAATAGCCCGATCGCGTTGTTCGTTGCTCTCATTGGTTTTGTCATTCAATTGTTTCTCGTACTTTTCTCTGACACGTTCAATTTCAGCATTTAAATCAGAGACACGCGAATCATATTCCTCCCGCAAGGCATTCATATCCATGTGAATCTTTCGACGAGGGGGGGGGGGGGGTCAATTAGAGAGGGAATAAAAAACACGACTTCAAATGTAAGGAAATAATAATCACACTCACCTCCTTGAGCTCCCCATCAAGCTGTCGGGCTGCCCGTTCTGAACGATCTGTCCGTTGCAGTAACTCTTTTCTTTCGTCTAGCAACTCATCCCTTTCTGCCTGAAGGTCACTCATGTCTTGTGATGTCTCGGACTGCAACGTTTCTAATCTAGACTTCAGCTCGGATATCGCAGCCTCGTAGGATCGCGCGGCCGCTTCGGAGTCTTCCTGGTGTCCCTCCAACTCGGATTCGAGGTTGTCAATCTGAGTCTTCTGCTGGTCGACAACGTTCCTTTCAATTTCGAATTTGTGCTGCAATTCTTCCAGCTCGGACGTCAACCGCATTTCGGTCTCTTGCAACATCCTCGTCGTTTCCTCGTAGGACATGGTCCCCTCCAACCTCGCCCGCTCGGCATCCCTTCTAGCCAGGATCAGATCCCCGTGCATCTTTGCATTCTCTGCCTCGAGCGAATCCTTCTCCTCCTGCAATTCCCCCACCTCCTTGGCATACATCGACAACTGGGCGGTCATACGCGATATTTCCCCAACGAGCGCCTCCCTCATGGCGGTCGTCTGCGCCTCGCTCTGCATGAGGGCCCGATCGGCATCCCTCTTCAGGCTCTCGATCGACGCGATCTCGGATGCGCTCTTCTCGAACTCGACGGTCTGCGTCTCCATCATGGACCGAACCTCCTCGTTCTCGACCTCGAGGTCGTGCACCCGTTCGCGAACTGAGCATATCTCGTCCAAAGCATCCTGGTACTGCTGGTTGAGGCTGTTGATGGTTTCGTCAGCCGAGGCCTTTTCTTTGGAAAGTTTGGCATACTCATCCTGAATGGTCAGCACGAGGACTGAGAGCTCCTCGGTGGACGCGTTCTCGAGCATTGTATTCGATTTCTTCCTCCCGACGCTCACGCTCCGTTGCCGTTGGGGCGGCTCTGGCGACGCGGCGGCGGAGGCGGAGGCAGCGTTGAATCTTCCAGGTAGAGGCATTATTTTCAATGGCGGGAGAGGTCGCATGTCGATTTCATGTTCATGCACATCCGTGCCATTTTTTCATAAGTGCCGCCGTTGTCCCCCCGGCGATCGAGTCAAGAGGAGGTCAGGGAGGTATGGTGGTGCTGAAGTTTTTTAAGGCGAATAACCTCGCAGGGGCAACTGAACTCTGGGATGGGACACTACAAGCAGTGCCGACTTACCTGTTTCGAGTCCAAGAGGGGAGAGTAATTATTTAAGTGTCAAACTGCTAAGGGAGAAATGCCAGGCTGGTCCCGGTTGTCACCATGAACGGGAATGACTCCGATTTCCGTCCATTCTTCTCTTTTCTCCCAAAACAGTTGGGCCCCTCCCTTAAAAGCTGCTCCGAGCCAGTTCATTGGGCTTTTCATTGGGGCATTATGATAAAGACTGCTCCAGCTTATGTTCCATATCATACCCCTCGCTGCTGCGCACGCTGGAGGAACCAGGGACAGGGAGGACAATGATGGGGGAAGGTCTGAAACATACTCTAGTGACAAACATTGATGCCACTTGCATCTAATAGTCATCTAGGTGGGATCCCGTTAGAAAATAGGAATATGGATCAGAATGTAATCGTGCATTTTTTGTTTTTGTGGATCACAGTAGTCCATCATGCTGCCATGCATTTTGTGGATTAGTAGAGTGAGTACTGTACTGAGTACAATATTCAAACTTACTTACCCTGTCTGGTTTGCAGTAACCAAAGTCAAAGATGCAGAGCAAGAAGAACTCTTGCTTCTTTGATTCAACTCTGCCAATGGTCACTGCCAATTGAAGCTATCATCTCGCATTTCTGGCTGCTCAGCAGCACTTGACCTTCAGAGAATTTGTTGTCATATGCATATGCCCATGATCGGCATTGGGGGTCATCTGCCTTGTGGTCGGGTAGACTTTCTTGATTGTGCTCTGCATCATAGTCTTTGTCTCCCCACTTGATATGATATCTACCAAATCACATAAGAAGTCTTCAGACTCCACAACATCCAAGTTTTGATGTTCAAGCTGTTCCTCCATTACTCTGCCTGACATTGCTTCTTCATCTTCTTGGTTCTTGGTTGCCTTCCATTCTCCATTCTCCTAAGTATATAAGAAGTAACTACCAATTGTTGATTATTTGCAGAGATTAGTTGCTGGCAGGAGAATCTTTGTCTCCCCACTTGAGATGATATCTACAAAATCACATAAGAAGTCTTTAGACTCCACAACATCCAAGTTTTGATGTCCAAGCTGTCCCTCCATTACTCTGTCTGACATTGCTTCTTCATCTTCTTGGTTCTTGGTTGCCTGCCATTCTCCATTCTCCTAAGTGTATAAGAAGTCACTACCAATTGTTGATTATTTGCAGAGATTAGTTGCTGGCAGGAGAATGCCAAGAAGGGCAACCACGGTATGTTTGTGTTGGGGAGGTTCAGTAGCTACTGTGAGCCTGGACCACCTTTATCTTTGCATGCATGAATATGATGACTAAATGGGCATTCAGACTGCAGCCAATGCAATGTCTGACACTGACATCACAGCAAGCTATAAATCGGGGCTCTATGTGGGCCATTTTAGGGCAATCATAGCAGGGAAGAGATTGTCTCAATATATCTGAGTCTGGGGCCATTTTACATTGAGTGGCTTTTTCTCCAAAATCCATCATGACTTGCTGGGTATAGAACCCAGTACTAATCTTCCCTGCCCCACCACTTTCATGTGGCAGGATTCTGTTAATGGTAAGGTCTAACAAATTGAGACAAGAATGTCATTTGGGGGGTCTAGTCTGACAAAGAGAAAGTTAAATAGTGATGGTGTTAAGATTTTTTCTAACGTTGGTCTGCATTTACTCTCAGAAAGTCTGTGCTTACACAGTCAGCATAGATCATGTCGATGAGTAAAAAAAGGCAATCCCCTGCAGAAAATTACATGTGCGAGTGAATACTCATGTTGCCGGGAAACAGAGTAGTTATTTTATGAATTATGCAAGCTACAGTTTGCTCAACGTTAGAATAGGTATCAATGACCAAGCGAACGGTGCGAATACATCTTTTCGGCATTACCAATCTTGCATTAATCTAGCTCGTTGTGTCCTTACTTTCTTATCCAATATTTACATAAAAGCGCCGCGTGATGCTATTGATACCATGAGAACATCATGCCCTCCAATCAATCCCAAACAACATTACCCAAAAGACGTCCGTTCGTGTAATATCTGCCTTCCCCGACCCTTTCACCGTGCCTCCACGTTCCGACGTAAGTCATGGGCGTTTCGCCTTCGCCTTCTCGCACGAACGAGCCATGCCCGTGGGGCTTCCCCTCCTCGTTGACCTCGCCGGTGTATTTCCCTCGGTTCCCCGCACAGCAGTATTCCATCTCGACTTTCGAATAGCTGTCGCAGTTGATGAATGCATAGTCGACGACGGAGACAGCTCTGGCCCTGTCGAAAGTGGTTGTCCCTGTCATTATTTAGTCCCAGTGTCAAATTGCAGTCTAAGATTCGTGCAATGTTTCTTTGCCTTCCTTCACAATAAGTTCGATGGGATTGAGTTACTTCGAAAAATTGAAGTAAATTAAATGATTGAGCGAGGGCGGGTCTTCTTCGCTTCCTTCTTCCTTACTGTGTCTTGGCCGGCTGTGCTGTTCTTCCATTGACTTCGACGATTCTTCCTTGTGTGCATGCATGCGTGGTCTCTTGTGAGGTACGATATATGCTTCCCCCGTTCAAATAATTCAGGTATTTCTATCTATTCCCACCTACGATAAGTATGGTATCTTCTACGTAGGCCTGTATTCACCTCACACACGATAATAATAGGTATTCAGCACCATACTCTATGGTACGTACAATAAACTAAATAATATCGGGCGGTGCGTTGGAATTGAATTTCCCTCCAACATTTTTGAACACACGTGCCAAAAAATTGCGAGTGCAGCGAAGAATCGCACCCGTCTCTCATCTTGGTAGTATCATCGTAGAGTACATATATATATCGTACATGTTATTCAATCAAGCGTCACCATGCCTCAAGTAGTTGTTGAGGGAGGCGATAAAAATATGACGAAACGAATGCCAAATCAAAGGTTTAATAATCCAACGAATTATCCAACATATCTTGGAACCACATTTTTCCCTACCCCGTCGTGGCCGACGTATTCTCCCACGCTCGTGAAAGACGCCCCCGCTTTAGCCCAAGAACCGAAGAAAAAACGCAATCAAAAACGGAATAAGCAGCAGGAGCGGCTTAATGCTACTGCTACAGCTCCTTCGTCGAGGTTAATTTTGACGACATCGCCATCTGCAAGGCCGACAGTTACACCATCAATAAGGCCAACAGCACCGCCATCTACAAGGCCGTCTATAAGTCCAACTGTAACCGCCAAAAGTAAAATGGCTTCTGAAGTCACGCCAACGCCATCTCCCACCAATAAAAGTGCGAGTGAATCAGAAATCCAGCAGAAAGTTGAGGAAGTGCGTTTTGGCGAGTTGCCTACTCGGGCACCAACTTCTAATGCTCGATCACCAGATTCTTCTCCCAGATGGTCCGGCTCTTCGAGAGGTCAACCATTTAGTAGAAGTCATACTCCTGATCCAACCGTATTGAAGGTGTCAATCCCAACTCAAGGATCAACAGACACATCAGAACGAGGCTATACATCAGAACGAGGTCACACGTCAATTCGAGGACAACCATACAGTAAAAGGCAAACTCCTGATCCAACTGTGCTTGAGGTGTCGATCTCAACTCAAGGAAAAATGGACACATCAGAATCAACCCCATCACAAGATGGGCAGTCAGAGGTGGCAGAAGAGGATGACCAAAATAAAAGCAAGACGAAAACATCATCTCATGAATCATCAGAATCAAAAGAGTCTTTCGGAACGACCACTGGAGAAAATGAAGACAGAGGTCACGACCAAACCGCGAAGCTCAATTTATCATTTGAAGTCAAAGAAGTACCCAGTCCATCACCTGTCGAAGCTGATTCAACCTCCAAACTAAACTATAAGATCTATGGACAAGGAAAAGATGATGACAAAGCAACGCCTGTTCCAGCAATGTCTCCCATGACTGAGGAGCCAACCTACTTCATATATCCAACCTTGACTCCCACAGAAGATGTGGAGGGGGTGACACGATTTCCTTGGCCCACTTACATGCCAACCACTGGTGACGGTCTGTCTTTTGATACAAGAAATCGCATTGATGACTATACGATATCGTCATCTCCGTCATCATTGGCCGTTGATGGAGAAAGTGCATCCATATATGATAAACGAATATGCCCTGGATATCCCTTTGGCTTTGATCCGCTGACTCCAAAGCAAGAAGAAGAAGTGTTTTTCGCATATGGGATACAAACTAATGTTGAGGCTGGAGATAGCATCGAAAGTAGTGTAGAAAGGATTCAACTTTGGATATTGGAGGACGTTGCAAGTCATTTGCTGCTTTGTCCTAATGACGGAAGTAGTATTAGTGGTAGATTGTTGAACGATGAAAAAGGTGGACGATTCGAGCAGCCAGTTTCGAGGGTGTACTACATGGAAAATACTGCAGTTGCTACCTTAAGTGAGCTTCTTGGATCGTTTTGTACTAGTTGCTGTTCACGAGACGTCATCTTACTGTTTTGCACTTGTGTTTGGTTTGCTTATATTCTCGCAAGGCAAATGCACACCCACGTTCAGTAATGCAACAGAATGTGCAATTGTACAAAGTGCCATATATTTAACAGCCAGTATTGGTCACAGAGAAGAGGCACGCTTCGATACCCTATCAGTTATCAATGATCGACTGGGAAGAGGATCATATGAGCAAAGTGCCATTCTGCATGTGTCATATCTAGGACCCGATATGAAAAACTTGAATGTGATTGGAAGTAAAAATTCTGATTCGATCAAAAACTCTAGCGACTCATCCCAACCCATCACTTTCTACATCGCAATTGGGGTAGTTTCCCTTGCGGTTTGTGCATTTGCTTCGTTCTTAATAATGGTATTGAGAGTGCGGACGGAGCGCAAGAGGGCGTCGTCAGCTTTGCCGAATAGTCCAGGATATCGATGTGCCCCAAGGGCAGTCGATGACATGTATTTTTCTCACTCTCCATCCTCTAAGAATTCTTCGATGTATTTCCAGGACTCTTCACGGACCCAGCAATAGCTTCATCATTGTCAAACTCAACTGTTTCTGATCATTTTCTTGTATAGAATATCATGCAGACCCACATGTGACATCGTAGGAGATGTTGAGAGGTTACTGTTCATCACCGGCACAATTGCGGCGAGGCATTCAGATTCGGTTTTTCACATTTGGTTACCTTTTTTTGGAATGGGTTAACAACTTCCGTCCTGCTTTCTTCGAATTGGCTCCTCCTGACGTTACGTCATCTATCGAGGAGGTGGTATGGGGACAGTGGAGGGGTGCCTAGTCAAAGTGCTTGAATACTGCCCGAGTCTACACGGGAGAATCATGGTTTATGTATTATAATTATTCGCAAACAGAACTCTTTGATAGATAGGGCGTCTGTTGTTGTGCACAACACTTCAACCATCACTGTCAACACTTCTTAACGCGCTGAGCTCATAAGTTCATAGCCATGCAATTATTGTGATTGCAATTACATACTTAGGAAGACATCTTCTTTGTTCGTCTGTTGTACGATGTCACGTAAAATCTTTGATGAGTTCCCTGGCAACCTTCACTTGAACGACTCTTGCTCCACCACCATTTATGTTCTGCCCAATCCTCAGTCTTTCACCGAGGTAAACGCCATCGAAAATTCCTTCGCCATTGATCGGTAATGGTATACAGTTATTGCGTCCTTTTCCTATGCACAGTCCTCCCTTGTCAATATTTGCACGATATCGTTTTGGTGTGGAATGACTTCTTTTATCCTCCTCTTGGAGACTACCACCAACTCTTACTTCCAATATTGGTCCAAAAATCTCTCCCACGTTGACCACTGAGTTTTTTGAGAAGATTTGATAATTGTTGTTCAATGGCAAATCAGGAAATGGAATTCGTCTATCAATTCCCCCGCCTCCTGGGCCAGGTTGAATGTATGCCAATGCCCATCTACCATCTAAGTCCTCTTTCTTCCAATCATAATGCGCATTGACAATCTTATCTATCAGCGACGTTATTTGTAATCTCTGACCCTGAGTATAATCATTAGGTCTGTGACCGTTGACCAAGGCAAATAACTCCCCTACATCCTTTGGTTCATTTTGTCCGCGTTGAAGATCCGAAAAGGGGGCTCTGAGCGACAAAGGCGTAAATGTTTCCCTCAGAGCCTGGGATGCGGAGATGCTCCACTCCTGATATTGACTTTGAACCAATCCACTGTCATCTATTGTGTATATGATAGTGCTTTGACACATTGCATTTGAGCAAGCAAACCAGAGAAAACAATTGCGTGAGATGCTTGGCGATCTCATCTCACCTTTCGTAGGAAGAGATTCTTGGACTCCAAGGGAGCTTAAGGACCCCCCCACTCCTAATTCGTGCCGTGATTTGATTCTTCGTTTCATCTATATCCAGTTTTCCCAGCAGTTGCACGTAGGATCGATCAGGGTCAAACAGGATCTTGAGTGCGTTTTCGTACCGACTCAGAGACGAGACAGCATTGGTCGGGTCGACAAATATGCAATCGTCACGAAATATTTCGGTGGATATGTCGCCTTAACGAAATCGAAAAAGTAAGTTTGCCGTCTCGTGTGTCAGAAAAGGACCTACACGAACAATTTCTACTTGCCCGAAATAAAGTACCCCCCTTTGCCGGTAGATCCTTCCACTAGATCATGCGAGAGACGAGAAGCAATTTCAGATAGAGATAACCCCGTGAGTTTGCTTCCCGTGGACTTGGGAGTGCCCAATGGCGCAAGAACGGTAAACTGTTTCATTCTCGTCGGCAAGGCATACACAGCTGCCACTGCCGATGGCGGATCCGATCCAAGATCCAATAGGAGTGCCGAGGATGCGGAGACGAGGCCTTTCGCTAACCAGCTTCGACGGTTAGATTGGACGGTGCCGCTCGCGCCCAGGACGTTCTGGACTTCGCCCGCGCCTTCCGCCCGCCGAGGTAGGAGGCTGTGATAGCGTTGCTTAGTTGGACATGAATCTGGCGTTTCGGCCGAAAATGCCGCGCATGTGTAAGCGGAGAACAGGATCGTCAACACTATCAACTTCATGGCCTGAGTCGACGATGAGATGGAGCAGGTTTGGAGATAGGAAGACGATTGAAGATGAGGAGGTGGTGGAGCAGGTTACGATACCCAGAAGATGGTATGGTAGTACATACATACCATATCGGTGTATTGGCCCCCCTTCCGACTGAATTCAGTCGATTTTGAAAAATTAAATTTTTCCTCGAAAAAGAAACCCATTAAAAAATAAAGATAACCATCTGAAAGAGCTTGACGAGATCTTTCGAATGGTATATG
>JALLAZ010000500.1:0-17149 GCA_036939755.1 Stephanodiscus triporus | reverse complement strand
GGACAACAATATCAAGAAAGATTGTCAGCATTGGAAAAGCAGGACGAGACAAATGTTCTGCTGTCCTGCAGAAATTCTCCGGGACGCAAAAAACCGTCCGCGGACAGAATTCCCTTTTAACTTTTAACTTTACCAGTCTTAAATAGTCATTTTTTTTCGGTCACGGATTGAGTCCCAAGAGAGAAAGAAAAAGAAAAACAGGCTGTCTAAACGCGTACTCTACGACACTCTAAAAAACAAAACACAACAAAGCACAAAACATAAAACAGCTGAGCTCCCCCGAGAAGAAGAGAGAACATCCGATCCCCCCCCCCAGGAAAACCGACGACGATGGTGCTGGACGGTATCGTCGTAGGAGGCGCCAGAGACGAAGATTAAGAAGCCAGTCATACTGCTTACCCGTGGAGGAGTGGGGGGGCAAATAACGAAGTGACAAATGAACGACGGGAGGGGCCGGGACGCTCCCCCCCACCGGCCGCCGCCGGTGGGGGGGCGGGGAGGACCGCCGTCACGAGGACGAGGACGAGGACGACAGCAGCGACAACAGCAGCATCATCCACGGCGCGCGGTAGCAGTCGACGCCCCCCTCCCCTCCTCCCCCCCCCACCCCTTCCCCGTCCCGATGATGCTCGCATCGTCGTGGGGCCGTCGCCCCCCCGGGGGGGGATCACCCCCGCGTCGTCGACCGTGGGGTCGCCGCGATGCCGCCGTCAAACATGACGTCGAGGTCGAGCACGACGACGACGGCGACATTGACGACGATGATGACGTCGACGACTACGACCACGACGACCACGACGACGACGATCGTCCCCACGCGTCCCCCCCCGGCCGAGATTATGGCACCCCCCCGTCGTCCTCGCCGTCACCGTCGCGCGGGGCCGGGTGGTACGCGCTGTCGCTCCTTCTCCTGTCCGCTCTGTGGTACGGAGGGCGGGGGGGACGATCCCCCCCCCCGACGACGACGACTTCGACTGGCCTCCTCGGGAGGAGGGTGCCCGGCCTGTCCCGCCTCCTCGGGCCGTTGCTGGGAATGGGAGGAGGTCGCGGCGGCGGATCCGCGTCGTCGTCGTCGTCCTCCTCCTCCGACAAGAGGGACGCCAAAAAAGGAAAATATGACAAAAGGGATGTCGACGACGATGGGAAGGACGACGACGACGGAGGATTCGACGGCGCTCGCCCCGACTTCGTGTACGAGCATCCGTACGTGTCGAGCTCGTACTACACGTCCACGAGGAGCGCGAAAACGCTCAGGTCGAACGAGGAATTGCAGGTTCGGAAGAACCTGATGGAGCAACAACAACAACAGCAAAAACATCGGCGAGGGCAGGAGCGACGACGACGGGAGGCGGGGACGCGCCTCGCCATCGTCCGTCCGTTCTGCGAATTCGACGCGGAGGCGCTGCCGACGACGTTCGCCTGCTGGAACGCGCTGCCCCCGTGCAAGGCCGCGTCCGACGACGTCGGCATGTCCGATTACGACGACCACGGCTACGACTACGACTACGAAGGCGGGGAGTACGAGGTCGGTCCCGACGGCATGCCCGTCCCACCCCGCGACGGCAACGGCACCTCCTCCCGGGGGGGAGGACGACGCGGGGACGGCCCGCACGACGGCGCTGCTATCGGAGATCGACACCTATTCGACTTCGTCGGGAGCGACGCCATGAAACGGGCCAAGGCGGACGTATTCCTCTTCTACTCCCAGACCTACTCGGAGAACGACGTCGCGATCAAGGCCGTCGACGCGATCATGGATCAGTTCTTCGAGCCGGGGGGATGGAGTCGGTGCTTCGGTAATATATACGCCATCGAGGCGAATATACCACAGGAACTCGACCTTTATATACCCTCTGCCCAGGAGGAATTGTACAACTGGGTCAACGGACCGAACAGGCAGTACGAGGCGGCATTCCGGATCATACAGAGCGGGGAGTGGGGGGATTACGACGGATTCTACCTCATGGAGGGCGATTCGGTCCCGATCAAGGCGCACTGGCTGGACGTGATACTCAGCGAGATCGAGGTCAATCGACCGTTCGCTGTCCTGGGAGCCCAATACGACGGCGACAAATGGGACGTCTTCTACGAGAAGATCCCAATCTCGCTCTTGCATCACACCAACGGAAACGCGATATACAACACCTCGCACCCCCTGCTCGAGCGCCTCGTCGGCCAGCTGGAGGTCGAGGCGCCGTGCCCTTACAACTCCATCCCGTACGATTACCGCATGAGCCAAATGTGGGTCGAGGGCACTCTGGGCATAGTCCCCACCCTCGCCCCCAAGATCATGCTGAACGAGGAGGGCGAGAACATAACCCTGTCGAATAACACCGAAATGTTCAAGAAGTGGGCCGACATTTGGGAGAAGACGAATCCGTACAAGTTCACCAAGGCCATACACAACTACGCGGCGACGAACCTGATCCCACGACACCTCGGGCCGGAGTACGTCATACACGGCGCGAAGCTGTACTCCCCGTGGGACCCGACGAAGACCGAGGTCACGCTGGTGATCTCCGAATGGTTCTTCGATCGGTCGATTCACCTGATCAAGAATCTCGACGAGAAGGACCATCCGTTCTCGGAAGTGGTGGTCATGGTCCCGCCCGTGATCGCGGAGCGCGACGATTACGACCAGATGACGGAGGTACCCGTTCGGACGCAGCATCGCGGCGCCCCCGACTTCATGGACCTGTGCGAGGCGGATGTGAAGACGGATTGGTTCATGATAACGAACTCTTACCATTCCGTCGCTCGGCATGTCGATTTGATGTTCACGCCGGGGACTTTCATCCCGGTCATTCCCTTCACCCCGGCAACGTACGCATTTTGCTTCAAGTATCCTTATTGTAAGGAAACTGTCAACCTGGCCCAGCGCATCAAACCAGGTCATGATAAAGTCATTCTTGACATGGATATGCTGTACAACACAAAGATGCGCGATGCCTTCTGTAAAGAATGGAAAGAGGAGAACGGAGAGGAGGGCGAAGACCTCTACAAGCACCAACAACGGCGACTAATGTTCCGAAAGAAAATCATCGGCCCGCCAGGGCCCACAGGAACAAGTTACTTGGCTTACCTGGCGCGAGAAAAGAAGGACGGTATGTACAAGCTTACGGATCGATCGCTCTATGGTGCCAGGCCGCCGTTCGTCAAGATATTCGCCAAAGAAGAGAAGCTCGACGGCATGTCCGAGGACGAATTGGCCAAGCGCGTGGGCATGACATTGTTGGACAACAGTACCGATTGCAACTGCAAGAGGTTCGAGACGGAAGTCGAATGCGTCGAGTCGGGCATAGGATGTTCATGGCGACCGCTTTTCGAAAGTTGCCACCCGCCAGAGTTGATTGATGGTGGCGAGCCGATTTGTTCAACGACAGAGGCGCCGACCATGTCGCCCACGGTTTCTTATGAGTTCAATGACACCGAGAGTCCCACTTCTGACCCTGAATCGTCGTCGTCGACTTCCGCAGTAGGTTTGATTGGTGAAAGCGATCCTTGGTATATCAGTATGTTCAAGACAAGAGAACACGATGCGTTCACAACGGAATCCAATAGCACTGAAGGTTCAACCCTGATGGCAGATGATGATGACGCCATTCTCAATACAGACTTTACAAAAAATAGAAAACTCGGAACGGAAACTTACGATGCCTTGTATGAAACCGATCTAACTGCGGATCAACGCATGAATGCCTCAAATGAACCAAGACGGAATCTACAAGCAGTTGTCAATGATGAAAAAGCGACTCCTCTCCCCGTAAAGTCGTGTAATTCATGGGATCCAAGCATTGTGCCGCGAAATCCAACAAGGTCCATTGATTGGGATGGGCCCTCTATAGATCCAGAGTCGAGGTCGTTTTCAGCCATGGCAACCTCACGCCCAAGAAAGCTTCACGGCTCATTTTTACGGTATCAAACGCTAATGTCTCATGAGCAACAGTCGGCCTTGTCTAGAATTAAAGATTCCTCTTCTCCAATGAAGGATTCTTGGCTCACTTCTTCTGTTCCAATCAACATGCCTAAGTACGCCGTATACCAAGAAGGCATTCGTGCTAATAATGCTGCTCTTGAATCGCCCCCAAAAGATCACAAGACATTTGTCAACTATGGACAAGGTGACACCTTTCAACCTATTCGGATTACCTTCGTAACTGACCATTTGCTTCAAAACACGAATGGAAAGCAATCTGAAGCGTCCACCATGGCCATGATTACAAAAATTGAAGCAATAACTGGCGACATCTTGCCATCTGTGTCAGAAATTTGGGCTGGTGCCATCTCAGTTCTGAGGTCAGCTGATAATATATATCCATATCAAGATCAGTGTGGAGAAGCAAAGATTCCGCCACACCATTTAGCGCAAGGGTATCCCAACACAGACACTCTCATATATGTTTCCATTGATGGGCCACAATGCTTCGGCGATGAAAATACACAAAACATTGTCTCGTATTCCACTGTCTGTTCATTTGACCAGCACTTGCGTCCGATTTCTGCAAACATAGATGTGTGCCTCCGGCATATAAATGTATCCTTTGGAGAAGTTTCCGATCAAGAAAGTCTTCGTCTAACATCTTCCTTAACTAACGAAGTGGGAAAGCTGCTCGGCCTAAGCCCATCTCTTTTCCACCATTTCCGCAATTCTGAAACAGGCCACTTATTTGGATCCACCGAAAAGACTGTCAGGTGTGTTGACGGGACAGAGAAGACACTTTTAGTACCAAATATATTGCAATCTAGTCTCGATGGGAAGAAGAAAGGGCTGTGGGAAGTCACAACGCCAACCGTGAGGCAGGTGATCCGAAATCACTTTGATTGTCAGAGTCTACGTGGAGCAAGACTTAGCCCATGGAAGTCGTCCTCTTGCTTTGGCGACTCATTCGATCCTCGATATCATTTCGACGACGATTTTACGTCTATTGGTGGGTCGGCTGACATGGCTTTCTCTTTGAGTCCTCTTACACTAGCACTCTTGGAAGATTCTGGTTGGTATCGCGCCAACTTTGAAAAGTCAACTGTTCCTCTTTTTGGCCGAGGAGCTGGTTGCGGGTTTGTGGAAGGCAATTGCGTTGGCGAATCCAAAAACGCAGTACCCGATTACAGTCGGGGATTTTTTTGCAACGATATCTATCGTGGGAGCCAAGATCCGGATGAACCGTCAGGCTGCGATTATACTCACAATCTTAAGGCAAAATGCTCAAGTTTCGGCTTAACGGAATCGGACAGCACCATGTGTCCCATGAGAATGGAGGGTATCAAATCTTGCTCTGACAAGACAAACTCCCCTTCCCTCCCGGGTGAAGTATACTCCCTAAACAGCCGTTGCTTTGCGACGGATGCACCTACCTCAGTTTGCCTAGAATCGTACTGCAACTCCGTCGACTCTAAGTTGGATATTGTTGTAAATGAAAGGGTATTTCAATGCGACTATGAAGGGCAGGACCTCGACCTGGGTCACGGCTACACAATCACATGCCCGAGATTGGCCGTAGTTTGTCCCCACCTTGTGTGCCCCGCCAACTGCTCGGGAAGAGGTGTTTGCGATTACTGTTTGGACGTGCCCATGTGTGTATGCGATGATCCGTTCAACGAGACGCCTGGTTGCTACTCCAAGAGATAAAATAGCAGACTCTGATCCAAGAAGAAGTCGACCCAGTCAAACCCAGTACGGTAATGTACAAGTAAAATGTGAGCCTTAAAAAAACAAATTTGTCCATCTCTGCCAATTGTGCTAAGTGGTATAAGATGAATGAACAGATTAAACAAATGATTGAATCTGCCCTAAGATATCTAGGATAAATCTTACTGTGCCAAAAGCGTGCTCGTAGCTGGCGATGAATCTCTCGCCAACACACATCAACCAAGTCCTGGATGGCCTCTTGCCTTCTGTTCTTCTTTTTTCTTTTCTGTCTTCAATCTACATGAGTCAAAAGACTCGAACAACGAACTCTTCTCAAGGATCAATGACGAGGAGCATCACTACCTGCCACGGCGGAGGCGGACGCCTCCTCCTCCTCCTCCTCTCGTCTTCTCTCGCGTCATCCGCCCTCGCCTTCGCCTCCGTCCGATCATCGTCGTCGTCGCGGTCGCACCCCGTCGGCGGCGGCGTGGTATTCGTCGTCGTCGGTCGCGGTCGTCCCGCCTCCGCATCCCCGGACGACTACTACCGCGATGACGACGGAATCGGACGCGCCGCCGCGACGACCACGACAATAGACGAATCCGACCTCCTCCTATCCGCGCTCGTGTCGTCCTCGTCCTCGTCCTCGTCCTCGACGTGGGACGCGGCCGACGATTGGAACGCACTCTCCTCCTCCTCGCCTTCCTACGTCGAGTTCGTCATCGACGACGACGACGAGGGGGGGGACGTCGCGGGCCCCGGCCGATGGGAGTCGTCATCGGCCGCGGCGGCGGCCGATGACGATGACACGACGACGACGACGACGGTGACTGCCCGCAGTCACGTCGATCCCGTCGAGGACGCCATCGAGACGATATCGAGCAACCTCGACTACAACGATCCGGAGGATCTCGCGGGGCTGTACGACACCGCCGCCATCCCCGGGACCATATCGACAACGACGTCGGACGGGCGGAGGGAGGAGGACGAGATCGCGCTCGTGGTACGTTGCGACAGGTCGCCCGAGGGGATGCTCGTCGAGACGGGCAGGGCCCTACCCGAGCTCACGGACGCGATCAAGTACTCTCCTGGTCATCTGCTCCTCGCGGGGAGGAGGCGGGACGACGACGACGACGATGAAGGCGAAGACGACGAAGACCTGCCGCTGAGGCCGATTGCGACTCCCTTCCTTGACGGCGCGGTACGTAGGATATTCCGCGCCTATGCCGTGCCCCCCCCCTCCTCCGGCGGATGGGGCAATACGAACGAGGACGACGAGGAGGACGGCAACGATAACAACGCGATGGATCGCGATGCCCTATCGAGGTGGATGACGGCGTGCGTCTCGTCGTCGCTTCCGTCCGCCGCGACCGCGGATGACGCGTTCTTCTCGTCATCCTCCGGGTCGGGCGTAGGCGTCGGCGGCGCGACGACGACGACGGCGACCGCGACCGTCGGGCCGTACGACAGGTGCGTGTCGGCCGCGCTCTCTCGATATTCGCGCGAGTTCGGCTCCGGCAGGCTTAGGCTGGACGAATTTCGCGACCTGTACCTCGAGGCGACGTGGGCGGGATACGTCAACGACGTCGCCCGGGGGAGGATAACGTTGGACGACGACGACGACGACGGGGGGGGTGGTCGGCGATATCGAATCCCCCAGGCGGGGTCCGGCATCATCATCGAGGGTCGCAAGAACACCGAGAGGATGATACTCGGGGGGGCATCCCTGTCGATCGTGTGGCGGGACCTCGAGGCCCACGGGATATTCTCCCCTTCCGAGGAGGAACGCGTGCTCACGCTCCTCGAAATGGAACGGGCGAATCCGTCGTCATCGTCATATTCGGACGGACACTCGCATCAGCCGTCGTTAATGGACGAATGCGAGCTGTTCGAAGACTACGAGGAGAGACTGTCGCGCAGGTTCTCGGGGGACGACGAGGACGACGTAATGGGAGAAGAGAGCGCTTGGGACTTCCTAAGGAGGAAGGACGGGGGCAGGGAGAAGAGCAGTCACGAACTGGTGGAGATGGCCTTTGACGGTAAGACCCCAAAGAGGATTAGGGACGGGCAATTCGTATTCATTGACGAGGAGACATGCATCGGCTGCACTCAGGTACGATCTGCAGTGTATTTGTGTATATCACGCGCTCGTTATCGGTTGTTACAAAGGAGGGGGGAAATGTCACATCGTTGTCCGTATACACAATCTCAATCATTGATTTCTGAATCTATCTTCCCGTTGGGTATTCCAGTGTGCTCAAATTGCACCGTCGTCATTCAAGATGATCGAAGACAGTGGCAGGGCTAGGACTTACCAACAAAGCTCGGCACTTGATGTCGAAAACGCCGTGGCAGCTTGTCCCGTGAATTGCATGCATTTTATGTCATTCGAAGAGTTGAAAGAGATGGAGGTGTCCCGTGACGATGGAGATGGAAGGACCGACCACCGCCATTTCGGCAAGGGTAGAGCCCACACGCCCTTGCACGTTTCTGGAAGAGATAGCGATGCCAATCACAAGAGCTCGTGGTACCACTACCTGAAAACGAAGTGCCACGGTAAGTTTTCGCCGGTTTATCGCCCCTTTTCTACTCACTCGAGAGAACATCGACCTTTCTTATTTTTGACTGACGTAATCAATCAATGGCAGGCTCGGCATTGTGTCCCCAGCGAGGTTGCTACGATTGCCCTACCTATGCCCCGGGCGAAAACCCGTTCTTCAAGGAAAGACACAAACTAGCGGAACACATCAGGGCAAAAGATTTCATGATGACAGGGGAGGCAGATAAATGGAGAAAGGTAATTGAACTGTAGGAGAGATTTACCAGACCCACAACGTGACAGTTGTAACGTGCAATGGTATACCAGAACGTGGGCGGGATGAGAGAGTGTAAAATAGAGTACAGGATGTTGAACGATGATAATAATGCGTTACATTATAACATTGACGTCATTTTGTCGAATTCAGCCTCGTATTCACCGAACCGAAGCAGCATACCCTAACTATAAAAGTAGGTGTTATTCAATTAGATATCATTATTCGTTTTCTTCTCAATGGTTCGTGTAATCTTGAAATTGTCAATGATCTGTGGTGAGAACTTCTCACTATAACGCCATGGTATCCACTTGCTTGGTGTTTTCCACATCCATGAGGGAGTTCTAAGCACTGTTCCAACACGATGCTCCTCTCCGCCCCAGGAGGGGTCCTTCCTCCACTTCTTTGGAACACGGTTTAATCCAATTGCAAATATCTCAAGATCCCCCTTATCGTCGATGTGCATCCTTTTGAGGCGAAGAGAAAAAAAACAAAGTGCAGACAATCACAAGAACTCACTGCGGAACATTGATTTGGAAAAGGCGGCCTCTTACCTCAAGAAATTTTTATAGTGCTCCATCCGCAGGCTTGAGAAGCCGGCGTCGTATTGGCAGTTGAGATAATTCAAAGAAATTGCAAGCCATGTCCCAAAAACATTTCCAGCAATAGGCACGGAGAAAATCACGAAGTACAACCCTATTGACGTGAGATATTTGATGATGGTAACACGATCAAGCTGCTGATATCTTAAATAGTCATGGGAGTAAGCGCAATCAGATCCGTATGTCCCATCCCTGGTAGAAGAGCAGAGGACGTCGCACATCGCAACGTGCGTTGAACCGATAATACCGGGAAGGTCAAACACGGCTAGGGTAGTCTTCAAGAAAGGAGCCTCATGGTAGAGCAAGCTAAATGTACTCGATACCCATTCATAAAATTTTTCGTCAAATCGATACGGTGGAAGAGAATAACTAAATCTAGTTGAATTCGTAATATTCAGGAGTTCAAAGTCCTCAAGTCTGGCAAGAATAAGGGACGACGGAAAATTGACGATGGAAAGTGATTAGAGGACGGGACGAAAAACAAAAAAGGGCCAAGCGTCACATTCCGCAAAAGTCAATAAACTCTCATCGCATCAGGAACATTCGCGCGGACGGGGGAGATGGGAACGGGGAGGGACACTTACGCATGGCTAAAATGAATAGTGAATTCATCGTATATTGATGTTGCCAAGCCTGTTCCACAGCTTTGTGCATTGGATGATCCGCCTGCATTCTGAGTCACAACCAAGCCTTCCTGCACTACGAACTCTGCCAAGCACTCGACAAACAAAATGCAGACAAGTGCTGAAGATATATGTGCCGCAGCATGAACCAAACTCCATCCTAGATGTGTCCTCCATTTAAGGTTGGAAGAGTCTGTGAAAGAATACGTAATTCCTATGATGATAAGAGTGAAGAGGAGGGACACTCGTCCAGAGACGAAGATCCGAGCAAACAGTACCAGGACTCGACGAAATAGCCACATGAGCAAGTATCCAAGGTGATGTGTGGGGTTGAATGCCAAATAATCATCTAAAATAGGCGTTTAGTATTCATAGACAAAACAAGGAGCGACGTTAGCGACAAAAAGGTCTGATGCGGCTATGGCGGACATTTGAATCAGAATCTCACCATAAACTCCGCACAATGGTGAGAACGAAGAACAGATTCCAAAATGAACGACTGCCCACAGAATATCAAGACGCCAATTCCTCCATCGAAACTGCAAAATATTTTGAATGAGAAGTGCGAGCTTTTAATATGAACTCGATTAATGTTTCATACAAAGGAAACTGACCTGCCATAAGTTGAGCCAAGAGAGATGGCGTGACACTTTGGTGCTCGGATAAGAGCAAACACGTGTATAATCGTGTTTCTCTTTTCCTACTTTAATCTGAATCTGGTCTTGGAAAGTATGCGTCGGATGCAGAAACTGAAAAAGAGCTTGGTTGGTGTCATGCACCGAGAAAACTATGAATTCAGAGCACACGAGCACTCACCGCGCCTCCGCCACCAGAGACTACCAGTATGGGGTTGCCATTAGATTTGCGACATCTTAACACTGATCCGCCGTTGCTAGATGGCACGTGTCGTGTGTAATGGTGCAAATCTCCCGCCAGGCGGAGCTTTACTCTGCCTCTCAGATGTGTTCGCACTAGCTCGCTCAAGTGTGTTTCTTTTGCGGCGTCATGTGCATGATTCTCATAGTCATTAATCACCCAGTGAGGTACGTGTGAAGCAATAATTACGCAATCGTCATCAATCATAGACGCAGCGACATCGGCAAAGAAGTGAAACTGCTCAATATTAATGTCATCGTCGAGAGCAAGGTCGAATCCAAGTATCCACCAGCCGCATGGTAGTTTCAGTGCAAAGTAACTCGTTCTTTGGGGCATTAACCAGCCCCCGAGCCAGTCGCGTGATAAAATATACCTGGTATAGGTGGCCAGCCCATCGAACCAATCGTGGTTCCCTGGAATAAGGAACGCACACGGACCTTGATAGCTAGACAGCAGATTCTCCGATTCACTCTTCTTGTCTATCATATTGTTGTCGTCGCCGACGTCCCACCCCTTTACTGGCAACGCAGGCTTACAAATCGAGATGTGTTCTCTACGGAATGATGGTGGCGGTGGCATGGCGTCTTCAAAAGTACGAAAGAATCGGTTTTCGTAACTGTGAGGGGTCGGATCCGGATAAGCGAGATCGCCACCATTAATCAACAACTTTCCGCGAGGCAGAGTCCTTCTTCCGCAATGTTTAGAAGACGATGAAGAGGTTGTTGCAACATTTAGAGTTGGCTGCGCAAGAACCCGAGACACCTGGTACGATGAGTTGAACCCATCTCCGCAATCGGAAACCCAGTCAAACCAAAACCCATCCTCGCCTGAGCCATTGCTGGTGCTGGCGTGTTTGCAATGACTGAAATCAAAGACACCCTCTTTCCCCTGGGTTTTGCCCGAGAGCCCCATCTTTCCGTCGAGTAATGCCACCTGCATCTTCCTCGCATCGAATCTTCCGAGGAATATCTTGAACGACACTAACATGTCGAAACCTGTCGACAAGACCATGTTGGAGTACCAGCTCACCATAGCCAAAGTGCCCTCGGGTTGTACCGGTTTTACCATGGTAAACTTTTGAATTGTAGCAGAAATGGACCCAGAGATTGACCCACGACTTTGATGTTTGACAGTACCATGGGCTTCTTCGTGTTCTTCAATTTCAACTTCCAAATCATCATTACTATCGACGCCATAAATTGGCGAATCCATATGAAATCTCTTGACGCTATTCGTAACCTCCAGTTCATATTTGGACGCATCGCGTTGCGTCTGTTGTGATGAGAAATATGAACGGATGCGATAGTTTTTGTGATGTTTCCCCGCGAATTCGTGAGTGGTATACGCCCACAAATGTCCAAGAATAGCAGCCGCCCACAAAATCCATATAGATCGTTCGTCTGCACAGGACTGATTCGCATGGCAATTGCTCGAGCCTGTTGTGTGGACTACGGAAGATCCAAACATCAACATTGGCAGGAATACTCCTCGGCAGACGATTCCGCCCTCTTCCCTAGACACATCGAACGCCGACAACGTCCTCGACCAACAGTGGGAGTAAACGAAGCATAGAACGGCTGATAGAAAGACGGCACTCTTGAACACCCTTCGAAACGGTCGTTGGAATGCAATCAGAACGGGAAATGGCCCTTTAACCTTGATGCCATTAGATGCTGATTTTACTCGACTTTCTTGGATGGATTGCACAGGCCAAACAATGCTGTATACTGCATTCGAAACTCCCCTCAGGCGGGACTCAAGAGCATTGCTACCATTACCGCCCCCAAACCTCCAAAACAACCATATGTAGTATGTGCCACGGATGAGCAGTCTCCCTAGCAACAAAGCACACATGCTCGCAAATACCATGTAAAAGAACAGCGCAGCTGCAGTGATGATATTGTAGTTGTTCGAAAACTGCCATTGATCAAGTGGGGTCGTCGGTCACGACAAATATGTTTCGATATGATGGAGGTGACATAAAAAAAATGACAAGCAAAAACAACATCGCACTCACTTGGGGGAGCGCAGTTAAGGTAGTTACTGATGCCAACCAAACGTATAGGAATGCAAGCAGGGAGAAATATACAGAGGAAGCGGTGGCTTGACGGGGCTCTCCCTGTAAACATTATGAGATTGCGCAAGAATGGATTGTCAAAGTTAGGTGCACAATTGAGATAATCACAAACAAAAAATGTACGAGAGGCCCTACGAGGACTCACTAGCGGATCAAAGAAAGGGGCGGCGATAGATCGAAAAAAGAAGAGGATGTTCAACAAAATAGCGATGGACACCCATGGTATGACACGGCGATCGGTTTGTTGTTGAAGCGGTTGGTGTGGCTGCTGTCGCTGCTGCCACGAGGGCTTGTGGCTCCGTTCGAACCGCTCGAGTCCAAAAACTCTTCGTTTCGCCGTCGTCTCTTGATTGCGACCTGGCGTCGTCGTCGTCGTCGTCGTCGTCGTCGTCGTCGCGACGGTGGGCGCATTGCACGCCGCGGAAAGAAGAAGCAACGGTATCACTGCGATGGTCGTCATAATCGTCGTCCCTTGGAAAGTAGCAGAGCAAGATAGTAAGTAGAGAATTAGAGTAGAATATTTTATGTGATGGATGGGATGGGAGCAATAATGCTATCACGCTGATTCAGTCTCCCTGATTCATTTGATTCTCTCCGGATTCTACGATATCGCATCCGCCAGCAACAGAATTCCTTGTCATGGTTGGGCGTTGTAACGTGTAAGAGAAGATTCGAGCACTCGATGAGGAGAGCGAGGTGACACATTTGTCTTTTGGCGGGAAAAATGGAGATCGGAATCCGATCATAATTTTTCTTCGGGACACTAGTACCGTTTTGGCGGGAGTGGCAACGTGACTGCGTATTCTACAAGGTACGATAAATGGTACCTACTCTAGGAGTGTATGTAAAAGAACCGCCGACGAACCGCCGCTGCCCATGATGGCGAGTGGTGTCGCGTACAACGACACCACCACCCGGGAGGAGGGAGTAGGATTGGCGGCGAGAAGAGACGCGAACGACGTCGCCCGCCGGCAGAGGTGGAGGTCTGCGCGCCGATCCCGCCATCGACTGCTCTCCATCGACAGGGACTCGAGGGACGTTAGGCGTCGCGCGTACTCGGCCCTCCTCCTCCTAGACGAGGACGACGTGGACGACGAGGACGCCATTACGGGATGGCCGTGGCTGCCCAATCGACGGTGCGGATCTTGGTACCTCCCGCCGGAAGAAGAAGTCGATCACGACGACGAGGCCGGACGACTACGACTACGACTACGACGACGACGCCTCCCGGGGGTGTACTTCAAGAGCACGGACGGACACGTCGGCACGTACGCAGTCCCGCCGAGGCGACTCAACCTGCCGCTTTTGGAATTGCTCGAAGACGTCGGGAGGAGGGGAGGGGGCGGCCGAGGGGGTGGGTGCTTCCTCGTGGATTCGTCCGCGAGGAAGGTCCTGCCCGACAGCTTCTCGCGCGCGATACCCATGTGGTGCTGCGTCATGAATCGACTCGTGCTGAGATACCGGACCGAGATGATGATGATGATGACGATGTCATCGTCGTACTCGGGGGGATCGTCGGGAGGGGGCGACATACTCCCGGATTGGGACACCGGATTGCACACGCCCCATCCGGTCGTCTCGATGGAGGAACACGACGAGATGTCAAGATTGATCGATTCGAGGGTCGAAGCGCTGTATGCGAGCGGCGCGATTGTGGATCCGAAACGATTGGTCGAGACGATGACGAGGCCGGTGCGCGCGATCTGGGTGTCGGACGGGAAGGCGATGCGGGACAAGACGTCGTCGCATCTCTCCCCCCCCCCGACATACGCGAAGTTAGCGAGAAGTTCTCGATAATCGCTTGCTGCAACCCGTCGCGCTACGACGTCGACGGCGGCACCGACCACGTACGTCGGATGGCGATCGGCGGGTACGACGAAAGCGACGTCGACGACAATGATTACGACGACGACGCGTCCGGACGATGGTACTATTACTCCCCGGGGGCGGCGGACGACGACGCGACGTGGGGCCGGAACCTGACGCCGGAATTGTTCTGGTCGAATCGGGACGTCCTGCTCGACCCGTCGACAACGGACGACGGGACGGACGCCGCAATCGATATCGTGGTGGCGGACGGGGCGCGACATCGGCAGGGTCACCCATCGGGAACGCCTGGGGGGCTCGCAGATGATGATGACGACGTCGACGACGACGACAACGATGGGCGGCCGACGACGTCGAACGCGGACAGAATTGGGAGCACGAACCTCTGGGTTGGCGGTCGGAGATCCGGCAGGCCCCCACGATGCTGGGAGGCGTTCGACGCCGTGCTTAACGTCACCGAGAATGAATATCCGAACATGCGACGGTCCGTCGAGGGTCGTACCGGGGCGCGGGGGCGGTATTATATGCAACTCCCGGTCGAGGAGGGGAAGAGGGACAGGCACGAGCTTGAACGATGGTTGCCCGTCGGGCTCGTATTCCTCGCGCATCACATGCAACGACGCGACGCGCGCGTGTTGGTCCACTGCGCCCAGGGCCGCGATCGATCCGTGGCGATCGCGATCGCCTTCGTTGCACTCTTCTGCCCGCCGTCGTATCCCCCGAGACTCCGACCAAACTTCGAGACCCTGAACTTTAAATCCATGACTGATTCGCCGGGACTTGTGGAAGAAGACGATTTTTATCTCCAGTCAGGCCTCGGCCAATCTTTGGTCGACGCGCTTTTGCGGGATGGCGGTAAAGATTTGTTCTTAACGTGGATGCATCGACAGCTGAACGTATCGGCGATCGAGCCTTTCGCAGATAAGAACAAATTGAGGATTGTGCTCCATCTAGTAAGACAGGACAGGGAAAAAGCCGAACCGACACGGTCGACATTACAAAAGCTGAACAGGTTCTTCATGAGCAGCCCAATGTATAGATCATTAGAGTAAGGAAGTGTTATAGCTACCTCACTTTCGATTTGCGCGATGTTGATCGCTTAGAGACCAGCGGCTAACATGTTTTATGAGTGTAAGGGGTTTGTACTTATCAATTTTCATGTATTCACATTCATGAAGTCTGAATTGCCCTCTCCCGCATACACCTCAAAGAATCAAATAGTCCGTATTTAGATCTGCATTCCCATCAAAAATGAATAAGTCTACTCTACTATTTACTCTCGAGTTTTGGCCGATTTTTAAGACACATAATCAATCATCACATAAATGAATAGGTCTGCACTACTACTTCATCATTTTATTCATTTGATATTATTTGCATTGCCTTCTCAACCCTTCCGCCATAGTCATCATATCTCTCCCTACCAGCGCAGGAACAAGCATGAGTCTGCCACAATAAAGCCGGTCATATCCAAGAGAATGCCTCTCATCTCTGGTGTCGCCAGGAGGCCGATGATCCATTCCTTCTCAAGCGACATCATGTAGTATCTTGCACTCCTATTCAACATTTTGTATCAACTTGCCCCCCACGACATGGTCCTAACTCCCCACACGACGACGAAAACTGACGGTCTTGCTCTCCCTGCTCCATTTGCAATCGAATCTCAAAAATTGCATCATCGACAATCCCTCCAAATCCTCGTGCACATACCCGTCGAGGACGTAGGGTGGAGTTTTGGCAACACGAACGTCGTCATTGGTGCACCGTTTGTTGACGCTATCGTTGTCGTCGCGTTTGGTGACGACATCACAAAAGTCGGGATTGCCCCACGTGAGCCAATTGTGCCTGCACGTTCCGTCATCCGCCTTGCCCATGACTATGTACTTTTCGACCAGCCGCTCCGCCGCTGTGGGAATGTTGTTGCCATGAACACAATCCAGATCATCGTTGTTGTCATCGTCATCTCTTGCATCATCAACAAAAGGGATGATCGGCCGTCGAAAGTTGGCCGTCCAGTCCCGGCCAAGCGGTATCCAGCTGCAAAACACGATCAGGCACAAATTTTTTGTCGTCATCCTTGGACCGTATTTTTCCAGGGATTCGATCACCGTCAGCCGCTTGACGCTGCAAAGCATGTGTCGGCAGGCGATGTCGTTGTTGTCCTCGCGGATGATTTCCCTATTGTATATCAGGGCCTTCCAGCTCCCGTCGTCGGTCGCCATGACGACGGGGAGTTCTGACGAATTCCTCCACCTGCCCCCCCTTTGTCCGCGAGCGCCACCGACGATCTCCCTCATGGCTAGGTGAAGGAAATACGTGAGCCTCCCGTCCCCCATGCCAACGTCGAGTATTGTCATTTGTATCCCTTCGGCCACTGCCACCGCCAATGACAACGACGTCTTGCCCCCGTCGCATCATTGATTTTGGCGTCGTCTTTCCTCCCCGTCCATCTCTCCGATCCTGTCCAGGAGATGATGCGCGAGTCCTCAAACGTACTCCCTCGTCCACAGCTCGTGCAAGTCATCCCTTCCCCTCATCTCGACGTATGCATTCAGGGATCCAGAGTTGGCAATGTGCCCCCTCAGCCTGCAGTGGACTAATTGCTTGAGGTCGTCACGGTCATGATCCTCTCCCTCCCCATCTCTCTCCTCCTCCTCCTCCTCCTCCTCCTCCTCCTCTTCCCACGACGAGGGAGGGGCCTTATG
>JALLAZ010000499.1:0-16155 GCA_036939755.1 Stephanodiscus triporus | reverse complement strand
CGTTAGGAACTCGTTAGGAAGTATTTTTCTCAATCGTTACCGGACTCGTAGTAAGTAATAACCACACGTGTGTATGGTAGAGACTGTGTAGAGAGTCACGTGCGGCTCCCGCCATGAGGACCACCCCCCCCCCCAAACCAACCATGCCGTCGATTCTCTTTTCTGTTGTCAAGGCACACCGATCGTGATGAGACCTACGTCGAGCAAACATGGTCTAGACCGTAAATTCAAACCCTGGCGCAAGGGAAAATCGTCTTCCAAAAAGAAGGCCTGCGTCGACGGCGAAGATGGCGGCGGCGGCTCGTCGATGCGACGTCATAACGGCCCAAGAAAGAACAACGCCTCCCTCAAGAATCTGCTGCGCTCGCAACAGCGACTCCTCGACAGGCTCCAAAAGGGGAAAGATGTCGACAACGGTGGTAATAACACCATTAATGAGGAAGCGATTGACGGAGTTCGGCAAAGGATCAATATGCTAGTGGAGGAAATCGCGGCGCACGAGGCCAGGGAGCGGGAGAAGAAGAATGCAACCAAGTGAGTTTGTTTTCACCCAAACGATACATAATTGTTGTTTTATGTGGCAAGTGTTGCCAATAGAAATCACTTCTTATCGTTGTGATTGCTTGTTCACGGACAGGTATCATCAGGTAAAGTTCATCGAAAGGCAAAAGCTGGCACGACTTGAGAAATCTGTCAAGCGTCAATTGAATCTACTCCTTGAACAAGACAACGGCAGTGACCTCAAACAGCAAATATCCCAACTCGAACAACAACTCCAATCCATTGCTATGGATCAATTATACACTGCTTTCTTCCCAACTCATATGAAATATATGGCTTTATTCACCAACGGGACGGATCGAGTCGTTGACGACGAGCGCGGACGGAAGCGACGGAGGGAGGTTTGGAATGTGATCCGCGAGGGATTGTTGCAGGATTTGAAGCAGAAAAGTATTAGTCACGCCACGGGCGACAATGATGATGATGCCGGTGACGATAATGGGAGTGGCAGTGGCAATGATAGCAGCAGTGTTCCCAGCAGTGACTCCGACAACGAGCAAGATTTCGATGACAAGAATAAAAATAAGGCAGGCAGTATTGTGACACCGACGCAGATGAAATTGCAATTGAGCAATGCAAAGAAATGGGTCAATCTCGATGACGCCAAGAAGGCATTGTTGTCCATGCCTGCAGATACCTATCCAAATGCATCGTATTCGTCATCTGCCACCGCAGATGCAACCAATAATCAGCAAAATAAGAAAACAGCACTGAAGAAGGTCTCGAATGAAAATGATGGAACAGCTTCGACCCAAACTGAAACTAGTTCCAAGAAAGCAACAGCGGCCATTGCAGCCACAGCAGTTGCCGATAGTCGTTTTACACTTTCCCAAGATTTGGATAAGTTATTTCAGGAGTCCACAACAGGCGAAGATTATCACACAGTGCTGAAGTTGAACGAGGGCAGTGTTTCACGTGACAATATTGATGATGGTGGTAGCGATGACCACTGTGGAAGTGATTCTTCGTCGGACAAAGACAAAGCCGATCCATTCAAAGGATGCGTCAGCAGCAAGAGCAAATTAGCTGCCAGTTCAACAACCAATAAAAATCGTCACGACGAATCATCATCATCGTCTTCCTCTTCATCGTCATCATCCTCATCGTCCGATGATAGCAGTGATAGTGAAAGCAGCGACAGCTCTAGTTCTGCCTCGGACGCTGCACCTCCATCTTTGAGCACAAAGAAGGATCAAATTGTTCCCGTCAATGTTATGCATAACGAGGATTTCAAAGATGTAGAAGGCAATGATGACATCGACATGCAAGATGACTTTTTCGCCGCCAATGATGGGGTTTCCACCGAGGATATATTCACCCAAGTCCAAAATCAAAAGAAGAACAGCAGGACTAGTTCTGGTCGACAGTTTGTCAACCGCGATAATGATGATATCATGTCGTACGAATATCAGAAACATAACAAGAAGCCGGACAAGAGTAGGGGATTCAAAACACAGAATCAGAGCAAGAGAGAATACGCTTTGTTTCGGCATCGTAAAAAACGTCAAAAGTTTATTTAAGGGGAGTAAATGGCAAGCTCTCCTCTCCTGAGGGAAAAGTGAGTCTTTGATTTATCGTACTCTTGGAAACATTTCTGTGAGTCCATACCGATGAGATCTGGGATCGAAATGGCATCGTCCCCGCCGTCCGTTTTGTGAAACACCCAACGTATCGTTTGAGAAGATAACGATCCTGTCATATGCAGCGCTAGTCTCAGTCTTTATTTCAGGGGTCACGTGATGGTTAGATTAGATTATAACACTATCAGAAGATATACACTACAAAGCAAAACAATTCAACGTCGACAAGGAATATCGCATATGTGAATATATCGCATGCTGACGGTGAAAACCCTGTTAACACACAGGGGTCAGTATTGACATGGCCCATATTGAGTGATAAATTTAAGACACTACTTAGTTGAGGTGTATTACAGTATTCCATGTTTGAGTTTGTATTCGTTTTTCGGTGGAGTCAATACATTGTTTGTCCGTTTTCGACTGTTGCCGATAGTCAGGCTCGTCCATTTTCCACATTCAAGCGTAAGCTCATGTTAACATTTAGGGTTCAGATAGAAGAGCGGCCTGCAAGGCAGGATCCGTTTCAGCCAATTCCTCTTCCAACGCCTTTTGCCCTTTGAAACTGGAAATCGCCGCCGCAATCCAGAAAACGGTGGCGCTTATGAAACACTTTGCTCCGGTGGAGATGGCACACGTGTCCGGCCAAATAAAACCTCCCACATCGTTAAGCAGAGGGTTGGCTTTGCACACAACGCTATCCAAGAAAAGGAGGGTCAAACCCTGAAAGATGGCCATTAGCAGGTATAGTGGCGGCATGAACCTCCCCAACTTGTGTGATGCCCTAGAAGGGAAACAACTTGCGTACAAGAGGGTTGCAAGGATGATGCATGAAAAGATAAAAACGAGGACGCTGAAGGCTCGTGCCGCCTTCCAGCTCCCGTCAATCGCGATAGAATCGGGATACGCTTGGCAAACTTGGACGAGATACGTCCCCTCAGTAGTAACAACAGATGCCAAGGACTGCTCATACCATATGCCAAACTCTCTCGTGAGGGGCGAGGATGTCCCAAACACAGTAGATGTAAACTTGAGAAAATTGAGATTAGGGCAGATGGATGTTAAACACAAGTGGTATGGGTCGTTGATTGCGCATCTGTTAATAAACTATCTGAAACAATACCTTAACAAAATCGCATCGCATGGCTCCGACCCAGTAAAGGATGAAAGCCGTCATTGCGAATACGGTAGTGAGTAGGGAAAGGTTGTCACTGCAGTTCAAGTGAAATAATCACACAGAGTCGTGTGAGTGACGAGCACGACATAATGATTGCTATTGAGACAACTTTCAAAGCATTCAAGGCTGCACAATCGCGTCGATGACACAACAAGGCGACAAAATCGCCGCTCCAGAAAAACACTGAATGCACCCTACGATTCGCCGACCGTTGCCATAGGTGACACGCATCATCGCTTCAAGATGATAGCGGACGTATCGCACTCACGATTTCGCCATGATGTTATGATGCTGGCTGTGATTCGATGCTGTAATTTCCAAATGATAAATGGTGTTTGCTTGGCTTTTGTCGATGCTGGGTTCGGGTTGTGGTCCAGCAAGAGCTGCTGCACTGTTTTGGTGAGCAAAACATTTTTAGTATTGAATTCCTATAATGATTCCTACTCAAAAAGATCCGGACGTCTACAAACACTAGTGCTCTTTGTGGTGTAATCTAATAGCTGAAAAGGCGGGAAACTTACATCGGGTCCGATAACGGGGTCCGGGGTGTGTGTTCCTCATCTCACCGGCACCTGACGATTCTAGTACAAACAAAACCAACTCGTAGGTATCGTAATGAAGGTTAACATAGATTCAAATGAATCCATTAGATGCTCGGATTAAATGCATCAGCGCAAGAGTCACATCTTCTCAAAATTCAGCTGTTTTCGTCGAAAATAAGATTGTCCATCAAGTCGGAATCCATTCCAGAACTTTCCGCCTCCAATGCCCTTTGCTCTTTGAAACTGAAAAACGCCGCCGCAATCCAGAAAACCACGGCGCTAATGTAACACTTTGCTCCGGTGGAGATGGTGCATGTATCCGGCCAAACGATAGTACCTCCCAAATTGTGAAGCAGGGGGTTTGCTTTGCACACTGTGCTATCCAAGAAAAGGAGTGTCAAACCCTGAAAGATGGCAGTCAACAGGAATAGGGGCGCCATGAGTCTCCCACACGAGGAATTTCGCGCCGTGGGACCGGAGGAATAACTGGCACAGAGTAAAACCACAAGGTTGACGAAGAAAAGAACGAACACGAGGATTTGGAAGGCTCGTGCCGCCTTCCAGCTTCTATCAACCGCGACGGAATCGGGATACGATTGGCAAACTTGGACGAGGTATGCGCCATCATTCGAGACAACGGTTACCCAGGACTGCTGAAACCATATGCCAAACTCTCTCGTGATGGGCGAGGACGTCTCAGATACATCCGTGAACTTGAGAAAGGCGAGAGTGCGGCGGGCGGTTATTTAAGATTTAAGCTCAAACGAGCAAGGCTGTGTTCTCTCAATTGTATTACCTTTACAAAATCGCATCGCAGGGCTCCGACCCAGTAGAGTGCAAAGGCCGCCAATACGAATACGGTAGTGAGTAGGGAAAATCTCGGACTGTAATGACATCACCACCACCACACAAATCAAGAGGATTACGAAAGACGGGCGATAATTTGACTATTAGATAATTCGCGATCGGCGACCCAGCATGGACAATCGAGGCGACGCAAGCTCGGCACGTGACATTTGCACCTCGGCGATAATGCGCCGCGAATCGCCCGATGTTCATCGGCAAAGGCGCATCGCTAATCGTTATATAACAAAGGCTGCCAACAGACAGAGTGAACTCACGAACTTCTAACCATGATGCTATGAAGGTAGCAACTGCTTTTTGTCGCGGTATTTATTCAAATGCTTGTTGCGGACGCGAGGGTGGAATGATTGCAGTTGTTACTACCATACACGATTATGAGTGTGTATAGAGCCTCTCGCTGGGGTTCGCGTTGCCGAAGAAGTGTGACTCGTCCTCCCGCCCGCGCGCGGTCTTCTCTTTTGTCTTTGTGGGTACGTATCTACACAGTAGGAGTAAGTAGTACGTAACATTTTCAGTATTCAGTTCCCACGTAAGGTATTTCCTACGGTCGTCGCTCTCGGACATCACAACATCTCTCAGCATCAGCAGGCCGCCATGATGTGAGAAACACATTTTTTCTGCGTCAGTAAAAACTTCGGACGCAGCAAAACGGTTCCAGCTCAATCGACGACTCGAGGATAAGGTTTCGCGCCTCCGATCACCACAACTAAACCCAACGATAATGCGCTGCCTCCTCATCGTCGCTGCCATTATTGAGGTCTCGCGTGCCTTCTCGCCGCTGCACCTCCTACCACCCCTCCGTCATCCGTCGAGGACGACGCCGTCCGTCGTCGCGGTCGTCGTGGGCGACGGGAGGGCGTCCCTCTTCCCTTCCCTTCCCGCCCCTCTGCGCGCGGCGGCTGCCGACGGCGGCGGCGACGACGGGCCGTCGTCTTCCTCGTCGTCGTCGTCGGTCAGCTTGGCCGAGAAGATGAGATCGTGGGAGGCGTCGGAGGACGAGATCCGGGCCGCGACGCTCGGGGGGGTCGTGCCGGGAACTCGCATCGGGGCAGGAGGAACAGAAGGAGGAGGGAGGACGGACGCGTTCGACGTAGGGCTGTACATCGCGTTCCCGATCATGGTCCTTTCCTGCCTGGCCGTGAGTCACGCAGACGATTCGTTGAATCGAATCTATGCATGGATTCTTTTTTGTTTTCGATGCCAAGATAAATCTCTCATCGCGCCGTTCCTTCCTTGTGTTTCATCCCCGTTTTCGGGATGAACTCCGCATACATCTTACACGATGGAACCTTTCAGTTCGTTTTCTTCCCCCTCCTCGTCGGTAATATCGACATCACGAGCGTTGGTCCTCCTCCTACATCATAAGATTCGGTGCGCGGGCGTGTTCGTCGATATTATGGAGAACGACAAACAATACGATTCAATGCGTGATAACGCATTCCAATTCATTCTATTGGGAATAGGAGGAGGGTGGGTGGGTGGGTGGGCGGGTGAGGCAGCATACAAATGAAACAATTTTGAGCACGTCTTGCTGACGAATGTGAGGGGACAGGGACGAATATGGCAATTTTTTTCGGAACCTGATGGGAGCTATGTATTGATGGAGACTTATTTTGAGTTGAGAGCCTGCCACGGAGAGATATTCAAAACAGAAAAAAATATTTATTGTAGTGTGTGCTGTCGTCGGGAATTCTATGCACACACTACAGAACCGCACCACTCATAGAATTAAAATGTTCTAAAACAGCTCTCTAAAATTACATGCATTAGGTTGATCCTATTTTCATGAGTTCAGTTGCTTTGCCTTCACAAAAGCTACCTGAATGCTCTTGTCTCGGAACTTTCCCCTACTATTTCTACTCATTTCTATCTTCATGTGACGCGTTCGATGAAATCGTCAGCATCCATGTACTGTGAGCGAAGCTTCTCCAGAGTGTTGACGTCTGCTGACCACATTCCTCTGCCCTCGGCTTCAAGGAGACGACGAACAACATTCTTGAAGGCTTCGGGATTTGATTTCTGCAACTGAGCTGCAACCTCTTCGTCTAATGCGTAACGCTCTGCCGCTTGATCGAAAACAAAATTATCAACCTCAGTGGTGGCGGCCCATCCAACCATTGCCGTCATACGCTGGCTGATTTCGTACGCCCCCCCAGAACCCTGTTTCAACATGGCGTCCCGCCATTTCGGGTTGAGCAATTTACTTCGATATTCAAGTCGAAGAACTTGTTCTACATCCCTGACTGGCACCGTATCGTCTCCGACATTGCCGAAGGCTTTGCCCATATTGTATTTGAATGAGAACTAGGAATCTTGCCTAAAGCATTAAATGATCAACATCGCTTCTCACCTTCAATCACTGAGATGGTAACTTTCTTTTTCTTTAAAGTGGTAGGGTCAATGTCTTTTCTGTTCTCTGCGGCTTTCTGCCAATATTGTAATTAAATGAGAGCTAGAAATCTCGTCAAAAGCTTCCAATGATCAACATCGTTTCTCACCTTCAATGCGCCGGTATTGGCGTAATATTCTTGGATGTCCGTGATGCCGTACTCGACACTATCGACTTCCTGGACAATGCGTTCCGTAGTCGCCAACAGCTTGTCGAGGACTGCAGGCCGAGCGGTTCCTAGAGATCCCTTCCCGTCCCCTTCGTTACGACCGTAACTGAATGCATTCCTTGACGTCCACGTTTCTCCAAGGCTAGCAGAGTCCTCCCACTCTCCAGAACCCACCACTTCATTGACCATGCTTCCGTAGTCTCCAGGACTGTCGTATATGAACACACAAAATAATATCAGGGATAAGAGAGCTCCTGTTGAGAAAGAGCATGGTAAACTATTCTTCTGCAAACTTACGGGTTGCTGAAGAGACGAGCAGCGGGTCGTTCGTCAACACCGCTAGCCACAAGCTCCTGAGAGTGTTTCTTGATGAAGTTCATATCCAATGGTTCGTCAGCTTGGGCGGCGCGCTCAAACATGTCATCCAATAAATCAACGACATTAGCAAATGAATCGCTGCACGAGAAGAAGCGTCATGAGCACGTGCAAATTGGATCAATAAATAGGGCGGATGCCTGTTACTTCTTTCGGTCAACACGCGGCGCTTACCGAAAAATCCCGCTCAAAGACGCCAGAACGTCCACACGTGGGCGCTTGAGCTCTTCCAGAGGGATCAAATCATATCGGACGACCCTGCCAGTCCCCTCCTTTACTGGTTTCGCTCCAACTAAGGCAAGCACAATTGCGACAGATTCTCCGCGAGTCTTTATTGCATCGAGTCCCCAAAGCGTTACAGCAATCGTCTCCGGAAACTTTCCCCCGTTGCTTTGCAGGTGCTGACGAAGTATCTCTTCTGCTGCCTTTTGGCCTCGGATCCATGCACTTGCTGATGGCATTCGGTAAGGATCAAGAGCGTGCATGTTCCTGCCTGTCGGAAGAACAGAAGGGCCGTCTCGAAGCAAATCGCCTCCCGGAGCAGGCCGAATGTAACCTCCGGACAATCCATGAACCAAGCTGTCGATCTCTTCCGTCGAACGTGCCAAAAGACGTACAATGCTGTTAGCCTCTTCCATCAAAACTTCGCCATCAGTCTTCTTCTCAGACGTGTCCACTTCTTTTTCCGCGAATAGGTTACGAACGAATGATACCATCTTACTCAAGAAACCACCTCCTACGTGTTCTGACTTATTAGATGATTCCAAGAACTCATTCGCCACTTTGCGACAGTCCTCGGGTGACAGCCGCTCTCCAAAATAGGCCTCTAGGTAAGAGACCATGTCGTCTACAGTGGGACAGCTTCCGAGGACGTGCAGACCACTAGAGAATAGTCGATCTTGTAGGACGTTGAGATATTCTGCAAGATCCAGAATCCATTTTTCTGCGGCCTCCTTTGATAGATTCTCGTCAATGCTTGCGCTTTGAACTGTCATCGACGTGGGGTCGTGCAACGGAACATCTTTCGTCATGCCATTGCGTTCGGCAACATCATATATCAATTGAAGCACATCAACATCTAGGGGTGCATTAGGGGGAGCATTCACTGCGGCCGTTCGGTATTCTTCTACCATCTCTTTTAAGTTGGACAACTCGAGGTACAGCCCACTTCTACCATAAGGCGGAACATTGTAAGATATCAGTGTTCCATAACCTCTCCGCTTCGCCAGGATGCTTTCGCTTGGGTTGTTAGCTGCGTAAATATAAAGGTTGGGGAGGTTGCCCAGCATTTCGTCACTCCAAGAGGAACGATCATTGCCAAGCGGCTGACCTGGCAGCCATTCGACGGTGCCGTGCATACCAAAGTGAACTATTGCTTGAGCGCCGAATCCTCCCTGCTCTTCTGGTCGCTGTAACCATTTATAGGTGGCCAAGTATTGGGGATGAGGAGTCAGGTCGCGCTGAAACAGGAGACGCATCGGATCACCTTCGACTCCCAACAAAGGCTGAACAAAAATCCAAACGTTCCCCAGCTGTAGGCCTGCAACGGCCAAGTCTCCGTTAGAGGAGACGCCCGGTCCGCGTTCGTTCGTGGGCCACGAGCGCCTCACTTTCCTGTGCATGTACTTGCCAAGCATTTTTTCCAGCTCGTTTGGCGACATGCCCTTACCTAGCACCGTCGCGATGTCACCAAATACCATGCCAGATGTTATGTTTTGTTCGGCAAGTTGTTGAGGAGACAGTTTGGATATTGAGTCACGGACCAGCGTTGACCATCATGTATTTTTCCATCTACATCACGAACCGCCATGCGAGCATCAGCGGGTGAAGCGAACCTTACCAAGAATGTGTGCCTGTTCGCCCTTATTGTGCGCCGCCTCTTCCTGTCACTTGGATTGTTGTAATGAGGCGCACGGTATTGAGGTTCATGTATTCCTTCCACCAATAGGTTCACATTACAATTGCTTTTTATATTCCAACCGATGGATTGGGGAAAGTCAATGAGGCAAGATGGGAGATCAGATACATCAGGTGCTTTCTCCTCTGGCACAGGGATGCCTTTCAAGTCATATCCTCGAAAAAAATAACGAATGCCTTCCTCATTGGTTGTCAAGTCAGATGTTTCGACACGAACCACTGAATCGGAAAGATTGAGATGCCCGCATAAATGAAAAGCATGCTGCTCCCATGGGAGATATTCTTTGCCGAAGGAAGATATGTCTGTAGGATGTGGACAAAATTCTCGAATGCTAAGTATTGATGACCCACTTTTCATCAGTTGATAGGGAGATGCTTGTCTCGCACTTTGCGTCGTCAACAGGCTTGGATATGGATGAGAATGTGAATATCTTTGGATGTAACTATCGGCATCATCCTGTGGCTCCTCAGTTTTTGATGTTCGCATGGCTTCATGTCCTTCCTCTGAAGCACTCTCCCAAGACAAGTCATACTTCGATTTTGCTCCCAATTTTTTATCTCCCCATGCCAGCTCTTTTTCATCACGTTCTTCATGCTCTAACGCCACTTCAGCTCCTTTCTTCTCTGCAACGCTGTCATTATCATCATAAACACCCTTCCACAACCCCTCTCTCCATTCTCTCCTCTGTTGTTTCAGGATGCTGTCTTCACTTGGTGAATGCCATTTGTTTTGATTTGCACGATGGACATGATTCAGAACAGCATGGACGACACTTCGATTTGGCAGTTTTATAAACCAACCCATGGGCCGAGCGCGGTACGATAGCTGAATTCGTGCTTCGAGAATCATGGCACAGGCGTCACCGAGTGACTGAGGGTGGTCTGAGGGATATGGTGACCAGAGAGGTATATCACTGTTCCCATTTTCGATTCGTCTCGTGGGATAGAGAGTGCCCAATGCACCAACCTCGTCCAAAGCGTAAGCCCTCGCGCGACTATCAGCATATGTCTGGTCTTGCAGAGCATCCAAGTCAATGATTCCCTTTTGCAATTCGTAGTCGATAATTTGATTGAAACATGGGAATAAATCTGACAACTTGGACATGGGCGGTGTGCCGGAGATTTGGATCCATTCTGAAGTTGAGACTTGGCACTTAGTTGAGTTGACGTTGATCTTGGACAGTGTGGGTACCTTTCTACTACGCCAACGGGGTCTTTCGAGGGAAATCGTGCGTCCTTGATTTATGCTTCGGTGCGAGTCGTTGATCGAGCTTACATTTGCACGAGACTTTGTTTCGGTGGTTGAGACTCTTTCAGATGCGACATCATCTCGTTGATAGGGACGAATTTCACGACGTTGATCACCATTTCCTCTTAGGGTGCTATCCCCGCGACGAGATTTTGTGGGTAAATCTTGATACTCAAGCATCTTTGTAAAATTACTGAACCCGGACGACTGGATCTGCTGATGCTCACTATAAGAATGATTGGTATTTTTTTCTGGTCTACCAAAAGAAAAACGCGCAACCGACGATATTTTTCTAGGTAATTGAGGAGATCCACTACTTGCGATGGCCAATGAACAAATCTGATGGCCGCATCTCGGTTTGAGAGACGATGACGACCGCGCCTGCAGCTCCACTTTTGCAGCTGCGAGTGTGGATCGATGGTGCAGCCGTGCTGCCTCTATGGCACGGCTTGCAGAGGAAAGAATCATGTTATTGTGGTGATTGAACGACTACCACAACATGGCGTCGACGAAGCAGGCCAGGGGTGGCGGGCGCGGGTGGCGGGCCGCGTTGCCGATTAGCGGCCGGACAGACTTCGACAATTTTGATTTTGGTGTATTGGGATTCAGCGTAGATGGGACCGCAGCACACACACACAAAGTACGAGAGGACGACGGTCGCGCGGGGCGGGGGGGACGGCCATCAGGTACGACTCTCTATTATTAGCAGTCAAGAGTAGGTACACAGCAAGTGATATGTTCGACTAAACGTAACATGCCATGCCGCACCGACAAAGATAAACTAATCCAGCTGCGACAAAGCTTCCCTTACATGTGACCCTAATGATTGCAACCTCCCCGTCAAAGCTCCGTGTTGCACTGTTGAATCCGCTAGGGCAATAACATAAAAATCAGGTCCAGCACTCGCCACGCCAACTACCCCCTGTTCATTGGATTCAACGAGTACAAAATGTATTCAATTAGACCATTGATGAAACAAGAAAATCGTGAGAAACCTTTTTCACTCACATAATCCAACTCAATCACAAGACTCTTCAAATTCGTTCCAGTATTATTTTCCTTGCCATTCTTCCCCATAGCGTCTGTCTGTAGCAATGCGGATGATCCCCCACCGACTTCTCCCCCATTCGACGAACCGCCCCTATCTTGCCGCTGCAAAGCCGCCGCACTCTGCCCCCCATCACCCTTTCCGGCAGTCTGCTGTTGCGAATCGTATTGAGGATCCAACAACAGCAGCTCCTCCCCCATCCGTCGATAATCTCCCGCGACCTCAGATATGAGAGCCCCGATCGATGCCGCATCCAAAGGCCAGTGATTCTTCTCATTACGAGGAGCGGCCCCGGCGGCGGACTCGGCGCCACCACCGTTATCAACCTGCGAGGGATGTTGGGGAGGAGGACTACCGTGGCTTCCTAATAATTCTCCGTCGGCATCGATTAAGAGGATGGCATGTATACCGTCGCCGGTCACGCGGGAGAGAACGGCGGGTATAGAGCGAGAGCGGATCATTGGCGTACAGATGGTAAATGGTTGCTACTCTATCCTGTACGACTCCTAACTGATCAACACTGCCATATTTATGCCACACGCCGCCGCCTTCATTCCCTGGATCCTCCCTCGCTCGCGTCAGAATACACCTCTATATCTAGAGAGATACTACCTACCAACACATAGATTCGTACCAACGAGAGATATGAGTAATAGTAATCGTATGGTACTATTACTCCTCTAGGTAGTAAGTACTCTTCTTCTAGCGTAAGGGCCTGTCCACAGGCAGCATTTTTTTCGTACCCCTTTTTCGGATTCATACCCCTGATTTGGTCTGTCCTCCCCACTATGTATGAAACCTTGGCCACAGGCAGAATTTTTGGCCTCTCTGGTTTTCACACTTTCATACCCCTGCACGGTTCAAGTGCGCCGCCGCCGCAGCCCCCATCCACGCCACGACCCCCTCCGCCACAACGAACAGCGCCTTCGCCTCCGTTGCCGTCGCCGTTGCCGCCGCCGCTGCAACCTCCGCCACCGCCGTCGCTGCCATTATCACCGTCGCACCGCTGCCTTCGCCTTCGCCGCCACATTTTCTTCCCTGTATTTAGTTGATTGTTGTTTGTTCCCCCCCGCCGGCGCTGTTGCCGCCGTTGTCTTCATCGTCGCCGCCGTCGTTGTCACAATGCCTCTTGTTCGCGAGAGGACACTAGACAATATTTCTACTGTAGGAATTAGATCATGTTTTTACGTGGGGGGGGGTAGGTATAACGCTGCGAGTCAGTCCACTATGATTTTTTTGGTGGCCAGAAATACTGTACGGTACGTCCTATGTACGCAATTTCATACCCCAGCGGGGTATGAGGTACGAAAAAAACGATGCCTGTGGACAGGCCCTAATACCGGCCATGATGCTCCCTTAAGTGCACTACCGATGCCTTGCAATAGCACGTGCGGCGTAGCTGTTGAGGAAATAGGATTTGCAAACCTGGTCTTTGCTCCTCCGGAACTACGATACCGTAGAATACGCTGTTGAAGCAATGAAAATGTCCCCTCTTTCTTGCACCAAGTATCTAACTTTTTTGTTGTATTCCTACGTTGGCCCTCACGACCATTTTTTTTGGCGCATGGCTTTGTTGCCGCAGGATGTTGTACCATGTCCTCCCGTACCCCCTACGCTGCCTGGTCGGGTGGCACAACTCATATGTGTTTGTGGGAGCTATCCATCGATCTCCTCCCACAAAGTGAAATGAAGACCAAAGTCTACAATCCTGGTGGTCCCAGCCTTGCGCGCCTTGCTCAACGAATGGATACTGCTATCCAGCGTCGCCAGTACCGTCCTGCATACGAGAAGTTCCAGATTCTCTCTACTGTTGATAGCTTGATGAGGAGCCAAAACTTGAACCAGGGTGAGGCTGCTGTGATGTTGCAGGTGTGTCCCTCCCAAGTTTTCAGGTGGCGCGCTCGCGCCGAGAAGCTTGAAGCTGCTTTGGCCACTGGTCGGGAGAAGTTGTCTTTGCGAAAAGGCCCATCGAGTCTCCTGGATGAGGTTGAGGAGGAACTGCTGGGTTTGTTTTGTGGACGAGTGGCGCAGCAAGGGTCTTCCTGTCTCGCGTTTCTCTCTTGTGAGAAAGGCTTGTCAGTTGAGCCCTGCTTTCGCTGACAAGACTCTTCCCGCACAGAAGATGGCTGTCTCTCAGCTTATGTCGAGAAACAACCTCACGCATCGCATAACGATGCATACCGCGCAGGGCCCACCTGAAGATGTGATGGAGGAAGCCCTCGGCTACCTGCAGGTGATGATTCCCATCGTAAACGATGGGAATCGTTCACCCGAGTTCACCCTGAACATGTATCAGACCCCCATGTGGCACGCAATGACACATAAGGGGTTGATCGACACCGTTGGCAAGCGCATGATCAACATGTGCACCGGCAGCGGTGACACTAAACGTGTCAGTGTCACTGTGTCCATCACAGCGTTTGGCCATCCATCAGAAGCCCGAATATTGTTGCCTTCAGCCATATTCGAACAACTGTTATGTTTACAAAGATAAGTGCCACTGGATGAAGGTAAATGGCTGCGCTCATCTTACTAAATGGCTGCGCTCGTCTTACCCTATGTCTACCCTTATACTGTTCGATACCTTTCTTCTGTGGCCATAGCCGCGTTCAACAAGAGAGCATATTGGTGTCTATTATGTGATCATATATTCTCCTATTGGTTGAATATTCATTACACCTAATCAGTACGCATTTGCTGGTGGTGTAGGTTAAACATGTGTATGTTTGCTTGGTAATCATTTTGGGCTGAAGTTAGCTATGGGTGTTGTCTTCACTAACAATGCTTGATCAGTAACCATATTTAACGTTAATGCGTAAACATTGCACATTGCTCCTGTTGACAGTACCCTATGCCCACTAATTAACTATCCTTAAAGCCATACATTCGCTATATGTATGTCTAAGACTGCTCATTACACATATTTACACCGTAACATGAACTATTTCATCCTCACACTGGTATCATTTGTAGAACTGAATACCATCAGCACTCCACCCTGACATGTTGCACTGTCTCTTCTTTCCCACTCGATTGGTGAATTTTGTCTTGACTGTCTTCTCGTGTCCCTCACCTGCGTTTAATTTATGCTCTTCATCCCATGCTTCATAACTGTTCTCGATGACAGCTACAGTGTAGGCTATGTCAGACATTGTCACCATATGAAGGAAATGTTTTCCCTTGTTCTTGGCTATCCAATTGATGATTGAGCGTGATCCGTACAGCCCTGTCACGTACTTGTCCATGAATCGACACACAGCTGGTAGTTTTGCTGAGATAAACTCCGATGATACCGATGACAGTGCTTCATGCATATCAAGGTCATATGCATCAGGTCTTGTACTGTTTTTATCAGCTGATAGACAAGTTAACGGTCTGAGTGTCATTCCATGATTTGGCTTGATGCAAAGTAGTTAACCACAAACAACACATACCTAGGTACTGCTTCTTGATATAAGAGTTGAAGTTTGACCTCACCTCCACCAACTTCGTGTTAATCATCGGTACCAACTTCCTCATTCTGGTACTTCAGTAACTCCTCCTTCAAACTGTTGTTTTCCCTCACTTTTGCCGCATGAGCATCTTTTAGTTTTTGGTATTTCTCTTTGTATTTGTCCAAAGAAGTTCTGGCGGCCGGTGTAATGTTTGACGCAGACATGGTTGAATAGAGAATAGGTGTTCTTGCGGCTTTATTTTGTCTGCAACGCTGTCAAAATGAAGCTTCTCCAGCGCAATTATCAGCACTGCCCTTAGTGTATGACATGATTTAACTTCTTTTGAATTTCAGCAATAAACCGTCAGATATGTCACGTTGGTATTGCTACCCCTCTACCGTAAGTATGTCCCTCGTACCAAAACAACACGTCCATGCGCCATTTTTCAAACCTCTATTATCGAGTCTTACCCTCTCTCTTTTACCGAGTACTCTTTTACTCTGTTCACAGTCCATATATTTTTCAGTCCTCACTGGTGGCGCCGTATTTTTTTGTCCTCACTGGTGGCGCCACAATATTTTTTCCGTCTATTTTGGTGGCGCCAAAATATTTTTCCGTCCTCACTGGTGGCGCCAAAAAAATTTTCTGTCCTCACTGGTGGCGCCATTTTTTCTGTCCTCACTGGTCCCTCCCTAGCCAGCTTACCGATGCAGGACAGTTTAGAGTAACTCTAAGTAACACCACCCACACTTAACCTTGACAAGTATCCCCCATACTTCTATCACCACCACCATGTCTAAGCTCCCACCGGCATCCTCATTTGACGACATCCCCAGCATAGGTCTATTTTGCT
>JALLAZ010000498.1:0-14815 GCA_036939755.1 Stephanodiscus triporus | reverse complement strand
ACGCAATTTCTCATTGTCGTCTGGGCCTGCGAACCAAAGCTGAATTCAGCTACTTAGGCTGAATTCAGCTAGGGGGACATAAGAACCGATATTTTTTATGCGAACCCGCTTGGGAGGTGGTGTCGATGCGACATGGAAACGCAGTGAGAGAATCGAGACGCTTGCTTCTTATCTTGCGAATGCGCCGTTTCCTCCACACGGAAAGCGGCTGCTTAACACGAACAAGATATCAGTAATACTACAAAGTACCTTCGAAACATCATCGGAAAGAGACGGAGAAGCACCATTCGGGACCAAGAAACCTTCTTGGTCCCGCGCTTTTGTGTTTCATCCTTTTTTGTTTTCTCTCTCTTTGCCAAAAAAATTATCATAATAAAACAAGATCACCACCACTCACGCACCAACTCGTCCGCCTCCAGCCAGCTACTACCATCGGAAAGAAGCACTCGTCTACGCACAGCCATTGGACTGAGTCGATCGACATTGTCTCTCGCGCCCCTCCGGCGGCTTTCGTGAAGCTCTATACGTCATAGGAGGGTAATCATCGGACCTGCAGGAAGATCACCAATCACTGACACCCGACCAGCTGCAACCGACACAATCATTCGCTCTCCTCGCTCTCTCTAGATACTCTTCTCTAAAAAAAGGAACACACACACCCCCTAGCAAAACCGAGCCATAATGCAGGGAAACGTACAGCCGGTCCTGCTCCGGCGCACGGCGAGCAACGTCCCGTCCTCCGACCCCTATTCGGCCGGGGCCTCCGGAGGAGGCGGCGGGGGGATGACCATCCCCCAGCAGGCCCCGGGATCCGGTGGGATCGTCGACCCGAGGGAGGATTTCATCCCCATCGCCGACGAGGAGCCCGGGGACTGGGACCTTTCCGCGAGCTCGCACAAGCGCAAGACGTCCGGCCTGCCCCTCGAGGCCGAGGCGATATACAACCGTGCGTCGGTGAAAACGTCGCTCGAGCTGATCGCCGACGAGGAGGAGGGGGGGGAGGACGCGTCGCAGATGTCGACGACGGAATTTTCGGATTTTCCGTACGACGGGAGCGGGGGGGGAGGGGGGGGAGGGGCGGGGGGGAACTACTGGACGGCGGCGATCAGGCATTACCTGACGACGGCTCGGGGCGTGGCCGCCCTGGCGCTACTCGCGATGGCCGTCGCACTCGTCGCCGCTCGTCGTCCGGTCTCCTCCTCCACGGTGGTCGTCGGTCCCGCCTTCGCGAACAAACCCAATCCCGACTCGAAGGACGTGACGTACGGCGAATTCCACGAGGAGTCCGTCGGCTTGCCCATGGAGCACCACGCCCACAAATACAACAACATACTCATCTACGACAGTCCCGACACGTTGACGCCGATGGTGTCCAAGGGACCGAAGCTGGTGGACGAGAGGGCCGGGGGGGGACTGCACCTCTTCGAGAACGTTTGCCTCACGAACAACATCGAACAGCTGCGGTACCGTCCCCAGGACACGGCGCTGCGGGGTCTGATTTACTTCACTGGGGAATACGCGGACAACCCCAAGAGGTGCGTGCCGTGCTCGAATCTCGAGCCGCTCGGGGATTGGGACGACGACGACGACGACGCCCCCGCGGATGCAAAGGTCGTGGGACATAGGTGCGGCATGCCCGGCCTGCACGCCATGTTCGCGTCGTCCGTGGGGGATTGGACGGATTGCATAATGGAGGATGGGAATTCGAAGCTCATGGAGGAGTGGCACCAGGCGCAGGCGCCGTTGGACGTCAAGAAAATCCACTTCTTCCAGAAGCCGACGTTCCTCCTGCAATTCAACGCCGTGGACATGGAAAAATCCCTCTTCGACATGCTCCTGACGTACCTGCCCCACTGGCAGTCGTTCATGGAAGGCAGTCACGAGGACAACAAGGACGGCTTCCCCTTCGACGGCGTCATCAGCCACTCGTGGGAGGGGTGCCTGTCCCACTCGCACCTTTGGTTCTGCGAGGTGCTGCATCAGATGTCCGCCTTTGGTCACGCAAAGGAAATCCCATGGGAGAACGACGAGAACATCCTCTACTGCTACACTGAGCTGTATTACAACCAGGTAGGATTCTGGCGAGGTCCCGACCACGAGAAATCGGTCACGAGGGAGACGTTCCTCAAATTTCGGGAGCTGCTCTTCCGAAAGTTCGGCCTGCCGCGCAGGCCCACCCTGGAGGACCGGTTGGCCGACGCCGAGACCGATAAGCTGTATCCAGCTAAAAAGAAGAAGAAGACGGGTGGCGAGGACGGCGATGTTGACAACGTTGATAACGCCGACTACGGCGACAATACCAAGATCATCTTCTACGACAATAAGCTGGAGGAGCAACAAACCGTGTGGAGTGAGATGGAATCTCTGATATCCATGGTGCGCGGGCTGGAGAAGTATCAGAATATCAAGTTCGTCACGGTCAGTGAGAACTTTGATGAGATGACGGTGGCGCAGCAGGCGAAGACGTTCAACGAGGCCGATGCCATCATCATGGCGCATGGCAAGCACATGGCCAATGCTATATTCTCGGTGGACGGTACATCCTTCGTCGATGTGGGGTGCAAGGTTAAGTCATTGATTAGCAATCAACACTTTATGAACCTTATCGGTGGAAAGTATTTTTCCGTCGAGAGTTGTAGTAAGAAGAAAGATGGGGGGGACGATAGCGTGGATGTTTGCGTTACTTGCAAAGAGGAGGGGGTTGATGCCAACTTTACCATGTCTCCCGAGGCCTTTGAGAAATTGATTGATGCTGTAGTGGCAAGTCTCGAGGGATAGAGCGTGGCTGGTAGGAGTATTTTGGGGTGGGGGGGGGGGGGGGGGGGGGGTCATGACTTTCTGGTAAGAAAGATGAAGATGATAACATCGGGGCAAATTAGCTACCTATTTTATGTTCATATATAATCAAGTCTAGTATTGCATTTGTAGGGCAAAAAGGGCTCCCTCTATTAAAAAATTGACCTCTGGGCTTAGTCCAGGCAAAACACTAGAGAAAGCCAATGATAATATTGTCCAATTACATGAAACACGAGTCACCAGAAAAAGTGCCTTCATCTTAGAAAGGCTCTTTTCACATGGAGTACATTGTAATTTTATTATCATACGTAGTAAAACTGGCCCATAATGGATTTATTGCTCGTTGAAAGTACTGGTCGGCTTTCAATCGGCTATAAACATGTGAGTCGAAGGATTGTATTATGGATTGTACTGAGCAAAATAAGCATTTCGACTCGATTTTTTCTGCAGTAGTACTAGGAGTCTCTCGCCGGTGGCAATAGACCTTTTATTCTGACCTTTTCTTCTCGTCTATAAGACAAGTCCAGAAGTCCCTTGGGTGGCACGATTGATACCAATCTCCCCTCCAAGTTTACTCTGGTAACGATTTCCGGAACGAAGGGTATGCTGCGTTCCAGTATAGGCATTGAGTGGAGGCGGGCAGATGAGTAAGGGGGGGGGGGGGGGGGGGGGGGGGGGGGGCGAATGAAAAGAAAATCCAGCTGTAGTGCCTCAATAACTCACAGCACTAAATCTTTGCCCTTGCCGCCGCGAGAACTAGGGAGGGCTACTTCCAACAAATCTTGACCTAGGCCGGGGATGGCACACATTTCGCTCCCCAGTACAACTCCGCAGATATTCCCGACGAACAAGTCCTCGAATCCCCTCCCAGAATGCTCCTCCGTATTTTCGTCCAAAAAGACATTCAAGCCTATTAAATCGCTCACGATGTATTCATCCTTCTCCAGGAGGTCGTTCACCTTCTCGTCCTCCAATGCGTACATCACGAATCCGCGCATTTTCAGCGCCTCGTCACGATCGTCCACGTTCTCCAACCTTATCAGATAAGTGGGGTTGGAGTCGGTGCCGACGTTCGTTGCATTCGATCGGAAGGGTCGGCCCTCGACCAGACGTATCTCGCGGGGAGAGCGTCGATTGGGCGGTTTGATATGCCTCGTCCCCGGTTCGCAGAGTCTATGCTGGGAAAAGTCGGTGATTGAGGTGAGTTTCATAAGGCCATGGACTCCGTGGGCTCCGACGATTGTTCCTTTCGATTCGTGACACGATTTGTTATATTTTGGTCAGATGAAGTGTTACGATGCAAGTGTAATAACTGATTCATGAAGACGAACCGACACTCACCCAACTCAATGTATCCGTAGGTTGTCGGGTCATATGGATCGATAGTCGTAGTATCAGGAAAAATTCTTTTGTTCCTCTCCCGTGTTTCCTCCACCTCCGCTGCGCCTTGATTCACTCCCATGTCCTTATAATCTGACAATAGCCGGTCGACTGCCTCCAACGATAAAATTTCACTCGACGATAATTTCCGCCGCCTTTTCAATGACTTCGAGTCCTCGCGGTACATCTCCCTGAGTTTGGTACGCGACTCGAAAATCATGGCGTCGAGAGGATCCATGGAGAGATTGTCTGCCTTCGATAAATGAGCGTATTTGTTCTTTTTCTTCGTCCTGGTCCTTGCATTCGGCGCTGACTCCGACGTTGGCTGTGCGGGTTGTGATGTCGATGGCTCTTGGGCGTTGAGTTGAGGGCACATCGATGCCTTCCTTTTCATCGATGCATCATTATAATGGTTGCTTGTGGCAAAAAACGCGTTTCCAAAGGATGACACATGGGGGGAAGAAGTGAATGCGAGTACGCCAGTTGCAACAACAAGGCGCAGCATCGGGGACTAGGAAATGGCAACGGAGACGATGGGCAACTCAACCTCCAGGCAAAAACCAACAACCAATTGTTAGGAGTATTACTTCCAGGGCGGTCGGGACTTAAGTGAGTTGTGACACAGCTAAGTTATTTTTTTCAGTGACGGCGGCGGGCAACTCCCGCTATAATTGATATGAGTTCCTAAACTATTGACCACAGCAACTACAACAACTGACCACCGCGTCCACCGTCGTCACCACGCCGGAGACAAGGTGAGTTACAATGAGGAGTCGAGCTGATTCCGTAAAAGTCTACCCGCGGACAATGCTTAGATTCATCGCATCCGTGATTGCAGTCGTCACAATCATGTCATTTCCTCCAGCAATCGTTGGTTTCACGCACACTTCATTTTTTTGGTCGCAAATTCCTCTGAAATCTTCCAACCGCCACGACATCGATGCGGACGCCATCAATTGCGACCAACAGAATGAGCCGTCGCCAATATTGAGATGGGGAAAGTCGCCCTATCTTGCGATTCTTACGGAGCCAGATGCCTGCACCTCCATCGCGAGAGTCGATGAAACAATCCGAGCCGTTGAGCTGGCATCGACCGATGGTGGTGTTGACCTAGTTGTGTTACGCGTCGCAGATGATTTGGGAGGCGAATGCGCCCTTCACAAATGGGCTCTACTTAGAAGTTTAGCGGAGATGAAAATCAAAAGGAATTTTCTCCTTGTCGTCAACGACGATGTGGATATCGTGCTCAAGGCCTTGTCCCAAAATGTTACCGTGGACGGTGTTCACGTCAAGGAACGCAAGGCACACCTGATTCCATCCATTCGGAGTAAACTGGAACACGCCGCCACGTGCTCGTTCGAAAGAAATGATTCTTGTGATAACATTTTCATCGGTACATCCTGCCATTCTATCCAGTCGGCAATGGCATCCTACCAACTGTCACCGCGTGGACCTGATTACCTTTTCGTTGGAACTTGCTACCTTACCCAAAGTCATCCGGAGAAACAGACATTAGATGAGTTGGAAGGACCAAGTTTGCCCGGCAGAGTCAAGCGAGAGCTATATGATGTATACAACAAAACGAAACTTGGTATCATGACGGATTCAGCGATATATTCGCAATCCAAGCCGATAACACCGCCTTTGATATTTGCTATTGGTGGGATAAACAAGCAGAATTGCCACGAGCCAGTAATGAAATTTGGCGCCGATGGAGTCGCTGTAATTCGCACAGTGATGCATGCGCCTGATCCGAGGGCAATCGTGAGACATATGAAGAGTGTAATGCGAAATGAACATGTTGATCTAGGCGGGTAGTATGTACACGGTTCGGAGTTGGAGGTTGCTAGAAGCATCATCAGTTAATGATAATAAGGGCAGTTAATTGTTGTCAATTTTTCGAGAAAAAGCACATCCAATACGAAGATAAATTGATTGTTAAACATAAATTACTATAGAGGTAATGTCAATGAGTTGTCTCTCTCTTTCTCTCTCTCTCCCTTTCTCTCCCTTTCATGCCTGTCACGACGGAGTTAGGAGGTACTCCGCGGGGAGGGCACCCTCTAGGTAGGAACCATTATTTCGCCGGCGCAACCATGCTTTCACGCATACTGTCGCTCGTCCTCCGCCCCACCGCTCACCCTCGTGATCTCCACCAGTCCCGAGACCTCCGACGGCGCGACCCTCGGACCTGCGTGCGCCGGCTTGCCCACGAAGCCGAGTTTCCGGAAGAGCGCGGCATCCGCGTCGAACTTCGGATTGTCGGTCGTTAGGAGCTTGTCGCCGTTGAAGATCGAGTTGGCCCCCGCCTGGAACATGAGGAATTGCTCGGCGTCCGTGAAGGACAGCCGACCGGCGCTAAGTCGGACCATGGTACGGGGCATGACGATGCGCGCCGTCGCGATCATGCGCGCCATGTCGAACGCGTCGACGTCGGCGATTCCCTCGGCCTTCTTCGCGTCGTCGCCCTCGGCGGAGGCGGCGGCGTCGCCGAGGGGCGTCCCCTCGACTGCGACGAGGGCGTTGATCGGGACGCTCTCGGGGTGTTCCGGCATCGTCGCTAGGACGTGGAGCAATCCCACCCGATCGGACTCCTTCTCGCCGAGGCCGAGGATGCCCCCGCAGCAAACGCTTATCCCCGCGTCCCTGACGTTCGCGATCGTCTCGAGGCGGTCCTGATACGTGCGCGTCGTGATGACGTTGGGATAGTGCTCGGGACTCGTGTCGAGGTTGTGGTTGTACGCCGTGAGTCCCGCCTCCTTGAGCTGCCGGGCCTGATCGGCGTCGAGCATGCCGAGGGTGCAGCAAACCTCGAGTCCCATCCCGTTCACGCCCCGCACCATCTCGAGTATGTGCCCGAACGCGTTCTTCTTGTTCCCCAATTCTCGCCACGCCGCGCCCATGCAGAAGCGGGTGGACCCCGCGTCCTTCGCCCGGGCGGCCGCCTCGAGGACCTCCCGCACCTTCATGGTCGGCGTCGGCTTGACGAATGTCTTGTGACGGGTGCTCTGGCTGCAGTACGAGCAGTCCTCGGTGCACCCACCCGTCTTGATCGAAAGGAGCGTGCACTGCTGCACCTCGGACGGGTCCCAGTACATCCTGTGAACCGTCGACGCGCGGTACATGAGCTCGTGGAAGGGGAGGGAGTATACCTCGGCGATCTCGGACCTAGTCCAGTCGTGCCGGACCGCGGAGACGACGCCCGACATGGACCGTCCCCGTTCGTCGATGTAGTTGGCGTTGCGATCGTTGACGTCGTTGGGGTGGCGCATGATCTCGACGTCGACGTCGTCGTCTCGCTGCTGCCATCGTCGCTGCGGCGTCGGCGGGGGAGACGACGACACGAAGTTGTCGACGACCACCTGACGAGGATTGGTGGAGAGGGATCGAGAGGACGCGGCGACGAGAACTGCTACCGAAGATGGAAGGCGAGGGGGGTGAGAGCGGCGGAGGGCCGCCGCGACGGATCCTCTCCTGAGGGCGTTGCTGATGGCCGTCATGGTTGATGTTGGTGATGCAGATGCAGTAACTCCGTCAAAGATTTACCATTATTAGGTATTTTTTGATGACCGACTAAAATAATACGTCACAACTTTCTTATCTTGGGCGGGAAGTGAGCGAGTACTTTCGCTGAAAAGTGACACTCCGAACTTTACCAACCACAGACAGAGTAGGTAGTAGAGAAGCCTCCAAGACTTGAAGGAAGCCTCGTTGTCTAGAGGCACAGCAGACAAGCCACCCGCCCCCACCCCCAACGATCAACGATAACTGATAAGATAATTCCGTCACCTCGTCGCCATCGCTATTATAATTAAGTATTTCTTCATGAGTCCCCGCAACGCTTCATCTCCCGGCGCATGCAGCGTCGCCGCTGACGGCAACGAACAAGACGCAGCCCTCGACACCGTCAAGGTCGACGGCGACGGCGACGGCGACGGCGGCGGCCTCCCGATGATGATCCCGCTCGCCCGCGCCCGCGCCAGCCAGGCCGGATGCGAGGGCCCCCCCGCCGCGCGCCAACGACACGTCGTCACGGTCTCGGATCCCGTCCAGTGCGCCGAGGGCATCAAGGGCAAGTACACGTCGTATCGCGTCGCGTGCGACCCCCCCCTCCTCGCCCGGTCGTCGTCGCATTCCCCCCCGCCCATGTCCCACCCGACGTCCGCGAATCGTCGGTACTCCGAATTCTGCTGGCTCTTCGAGAGGATGCACAAGGAGCGTCCGGGATCGATCGTGCCTCCCCTGCCGGACAAGCACAGGCGCGCGGGATCGTCCCTCTTCGACGGGACGTTCATCGAGGAGCGTCGTTCACAGCTCGAGGCATTCCTCCGTCGCGCGGTGCGCAATCCGGAGCTCGCGGACGCAGAGTGCCTGATCGTGTTCCTGGGAGGGTCCGACGCCGAATTCAAGAAGGCGTTGAGGGACGGCGGCGGGGGATCGTCGTCTTCTTCTTCTTCCTCCCGCGGCGGCGGCGGCGGCGGGTCCAACCCGAACGTCGAGGACGAGCACGGCGGCCCGCCGCATCACGCGTACGACGGGAACGAGATGGAGACGAATTGCCATCCTCCGCACGATGCGCGGGATCATCCCCCCTCCCCGGCGGCGGCGGAAAATAGGGGGGGGGGGACGATGGAGAAGCTCACCGCGAAGAAGGCGGCGGGGCTCAAAAAATGGATCAAGGAGAAGAAGACGACGATGCAGGGAGCGACGGCGCGGATGCCGGACGACGCGATCTTCGAGCGAGCGACGCACCACGTCGAGGCCCTCGAGGCGGGATTATGTCGCATCGAGGCGCAGGCGTCGAGGTTGGTACGGAACGACGTCGACGTATCCTCGTGCATGTTGGAATTCGGTCTCGGGTGCGACGCCCTCGCCCGCGTCGACGACGAGGTCGACGGCGCGGGAGGGGGGGGGGTGAACGACGACGACGACGACGACGACGCGTCGTCCACCCCCCGATCGAGCGGCATCGGGATGGCGTTCCGACTGATCGGTCGGGCCGCCGACCGCGCCTCGGCATCGTGCTCGACCAGTCGCGACGACGAGCGCGGGGGTTGGTCGGCACGATTCCTCGAGCCGATACGCGATCACCTACGCGTGGTCCGGGCAGCGAGGGTGGCGCTGTCGAAGAGGAACAGCCGCCTCGTCACGTACAGCACCTGCCTGAACGCTGTCGATTCCAAGAGGGCGAGCCTGCACAGGTATCGCATATCGGGCGATCATCAGAGGGCGATCGGGGCCGAGGCGTCCCTGTGCCGCGCGGAGGCGGCGGCGATCGAGGCAAGGGCGAATTACGACGAGGTGTCCGCGCGCGTGCTGAGGGAGGTCGATCGTTTCAGGCGCGAGTACGCCGTGGAGATGTACGCCACGATGTCGGAATTCGTCAGGGCGCAGAAGGAGCATTACGATGCCATGAGCGACGTTTGGTCCTCGTTGCTCCCGGAGGTCGAGGGCATCGACGCATCCACGTTTAACGGGAGTTCCTTCGCCCGGGAGGCCGCGGCCCTGAGGGAGGGCAAAGCCGGCGCCGGTTCGTCGGGGGGTGGGATCGAGGCTGTTCACTTTGAGAACATGCCGATGCCGACATATCCGCCGCCGCCAGAACCTGCGAATGACGCGTACAGCAGGAATGTCCTTGAGTCGTCGATGTTGAACGGGGCAATACGTTACCGTGATGTATTGCCCGAAGAATGAAGGAATGAGATTCGGTCGTTGTAATGGTTGTGAAATAAATTTGTATGAGATATTTTAGCTCGTTGAGCGCATTGATTAAATAACTTGAGATCGCTGCTTTACTTTTGAATATTATCATCAATATTAAATCACGTATCAAAGCAATCGGAGGCAGCCTCCGTAAGGTGCGGGGTCATTCGGGACCATTCTCGTGGCTTGGCAACTTTCTTTTCAATCGAGCTCCTTGGATTTAACAGGGAGATTTGTTCCTAACGTATCGTAATGACTCATCAAATATGACCAAAAAATATACTGCAGAAATTCTTAAACATTTCACAATTACAAATTATTTCCATTGCGCTCACTTGATAATGCTGATGGGCCATATCTCCAACAACCCATTCATCAATTCGACATGTTGTGCTCCACGCTATCGACATCGTCCAGTTCCTCGAGCGCGTCTATGATCGCCATATTCTTCTCGAAGTCCTCGTCGCTGCACTCCACCGGGGCCTTACTCACGTAAGACAGGCTCATCTTCGCCCCTTCCGCGAGTCCCATCGACCCAAGCGCCTCGAACATGGCCCCCGTCTCCTTCGGGTCGGTGTACACCACGCTCGTCCCCTCCTCATCCCCCTCGACAAGCTCCACATCGCTGACGTCGTTGTCGATTGCGGCCATGAGCAGCGCCTCCTCGTCGACGTTCGCGGACGGTATGACGATCTTCCCCTTCAGGTCATACATGAACAAGACCGATCCAGACTCGGCGATTTTGCCGTTCTTCTTGCTTATCGCGCTCTTGACCTCGGCGGTGGAGCGGTTGGGATTGTCGGACAGGACGTTGATTATCATAGACGCGCCACCGTGACCGTAGGCCTCGAACGTCGATTCGGCGAAGTCGCCGGCGTCCTTCTCGGTGGCGCGCTTGATCGCCCGGGTGATGTTCTATTTTTGAAGGGAGGGGGGGGGAACAGATGGAGGTCAGAGGATACCATCCGCGGAACACTCAACAACGAGAAAATGCGAACGAACAAACAAAGGAATAAAACGGAGATCGTAGTTGGTTGCGCTCCTTACATCCATGGGAACGCTGTTATTTTTTGCCGCCTTGATCAGGGCCGCCAATTGCGTATTGGCCACCGGATCGCTGCTGCCACCCTGCTTCACGGCCATGATGATCTTCTTCCCATAGTACCCATTGATCTTGGCCTTCTTGGCGTCAGTCTTGCCCTTGGTCGCGGCGCGGACGGCGGCGGCGCGGCCCATGAAGAGGGACGAGGCGGGTTGGCGGCGGCGGGACGACGACGACGACGACGACGACGACGACGAGGACGACGACGGCCTGGCGACGGCGGGATGGGCGTCGTTGAGGACCTCCCGCGGCCTCGTCGGCCGCGAGGGCGCGCACGACGACGGACGCTGAACCGTGAAGGCGGAGGATCCCCCCGATAGGAGGAGGGCGGCCGCGACGCTCGTGATGCCGCACTTCATGGTCAGGAGGTCGCTGTGGCGGAGGGTGTGTGGGCGAGAGAAGCGCTTTGAGCGCGAATAAAAAAAAATTAGAGGGAGAGTGACGCATGCCGCCCGGCAGGAGGTTGCGGGAAAGTTGGAAGTCATAAGCCACGTGGAGGCAGTTATCTTGGACAGCTCGCTCTACTTACGATATCTCTAGAGCCAGCTGAGAGCTGAGAGACCCATCTGTAATTTGGTCTTCATCTCAAATTTGGATTGCTAGTTTTTGACGGCACGTGCCAATCCTCAACCAGCTGAGCAACACCTTCGAATAGGATGGATATCATCGTGATTCTCTAAAAAATGACGGCTGTACTTACATATGATAACTCTAATGGCAAACTGAAAGAAAATAATGTCAATGAGCACCAGAAGGTGGCTCTGCATAGTGTACATTAGTATTCATGTGATACACAAAGTAGTTCAGCTGGAAGAGCCCATTAAGCATCGGAGCAGTTGTGGTTAAGCTGTGTAACTTTGGGTTTAACGAGTATCGTACTCTCTAGAGAGTAGATTATGTCTCAGAACTTGTATGTCATACATCGTCAACAATTCCTGTATCGCTCTCTTGACTACTGTCATCACTGCGGTGGCCAACCATGCTACCGTAAGTGTTATTCCACTCTAGGTGAGAAGCAAGATCAGATTGGGCAACACTCGGGTTAACCTGGCGAAGTGCTTGGCGAAAATGCTTATGCGAAATGGGAGGGACGTCCTTCGGATTGATTTCCATCGCCTTGGCGCCAATGCTCCGTAAGGGTCCCATGGCTGCCTCGGTGCACAAAATCTTCAAATCCGCGCCGCTGAAGCCCTCGGAGTCCTTGGCAAGTTGAGCCAGCTGCGCATCGGTCAAGGTGTGATCATTTTTTTTCAGGAGATTAGCTATCAGCGCTTCTCGTCCGGCTAGGTCAGGCAAGGGTATATACAACTTCTTCACAAATCGTCGGCGTGCGGCATCGTCTAACTCCTGCGGCCTATTTGTCGCGCCGATGACCAACACCTGTCCCTTCCTGCCATTGCCGGCTCCATCGAGCTGGACGAGGAATTCCGTCTTGATGCGTCTACTGGCCTCGTTTTCGTCTGCCTTGCGTTGCGTCAGCATGGAATCTACCTCGTCGATGAATACCACGGATGGGGCACGATAGGATGCCACGGCGAAAAGAGTGCGAACTAACTTTTCTCCTTCCCCGATCCATTTACTTGTGAGGGACGAACTTGAAATTGAAAAGAAGGTCGCTCGACTTTCGTGGGCGATGGCTTTCCCGATCAATGTTTTGCCTGGGTCGATATCAAAGTAGCAATGAGCTATTGGACAACAGAGGAATGAACGAAAATTGGCGTGCGCTGAAAACCGTTGGGGCCGTACCAGTTCCCGGCGGCCCAAAGAGTAGCAACCCCTTGGGACACGCGCGCAGGCCCGTGAACAAATCAGGACGTATCATGGGCATGATCACGAGCTCGTTCACGGTCTCTTTCGCGTGTTTCAAACCAGCGATGTCATCGAAGGTGACTTGCTCTCCCGTGTCGACGATTTCGTTGTTTATCTTTTCGATCAACTCCTTGTCGAGCCCGCGCAGTTCCTCAGGGAGTTCCTCGTCCTCGTTCGCATTTCCGCCGCTCCCGCCGCCTCTGTTCGCGTGCCGATTTGCCGAGTTTGAAGTCTTGGGACCGTTGTTGCCCGAATTCTGTCCGGAATTGTTGACCCCGCCGCCCTCGCGCTTCATGGGAGGTTGGAATTTTCGTTTCAATCCGACGGACATGTTGTCTTTCGGCCCTCGTATCGCCGCCCGAACCAATTGTTGCGGTGCGCATGGCGCTGTGGACGATGTTGATCGATTGTTTGCTCCGCTGTAATTGTCCCATTCATCTTCGCGCCCGCCACGCCCTCCTCCTCCCTGGTTGCCACCCCGTGACGTGTCATTGCAGCTCGGCATGAGCTCCTTCGCCGTGCAAAATGAATTCTTCTTTCCTGCTACTTCAGATTTATCGTATGAATTGTTATCATCGTAGTCGAATGCCGACGATTGATTCTGATGTGAATTTCGATTTTGATGTTCATCCTGCCATCGAGTGAGTTGCGGACCTCCATGTTGTTGTCTCTGGTAGTGATTGTTGATGTACTCGTTCGTTGAAGTACGTTGCCGTGGATGTGGATAATGCGATTGGCTCGAATTATTTGACTCTCCTTTACGTTGCTGTATTTGGCAATGCTTGTTTGGATTATCATTTGATGAAGGACGGCGCGATTGGCCATGTTCCACTTGTGAGGCATTGTTCGACTCGTTCAGGATAGTGCTTTGAGGATACTGGCTTCCCCAGTTTCTAGATTGGTCGGAAATGTTGGTTCGATAAGGATTGTTGGGGTGATCATCCGACGAAGGACGTCGCGATTGGCAGTGTTGCGCTTGCGACGCATTGTTCGACTCGTTCGCAATACCGCCCTGAGGATGCTGACAGCCCCGGTTTCTGGACTGCTCGGAAATGTAAGGCGGCGACCGCTTCTGATCACGCATAGCATCGGCCGAGGAGGTGATATTCGCCGTCAAGCCCTTCCCGCCATTCGATGCGATGATCGTCTTCTGCTCCAGCCTTTCCGGCGACGGCGAGCTGGAAGAGCAGGTGACCTCGACTGGTCCTTCCTTGGACCCGCATGCATCCCTCGCTTGTTTCTTCTTCGTCTTCGGCCTCGACTCGTCGAGAATCTCGTCGTGTTCATCGTCGTCGGATTCATCATCTGTTTCACCGTACAGCGAATGATCGTCTCTCCCTCTGCATTCCGGGAACGACGCGAAGAAATCGTCGACGCACGCCTCCATCGTCATCGGCCCATTCGCCCCGACGACGCCCCCCGCGTCGTCGATCCCAATTCCCGTGGCGATCTTCGAGGCAAACCGACGCCTCCTCCACGCGAGGGAATCCTCGTCGATGGAAAGGGGGATGAGGCCGTCGAGATCCTCGAGCTGGCGCGATTTCACGTCCCACAGTGCCGCGAGGGCGTCCATAGAGTCCGGACGCTCCAGTCCCCGCTCGTACTCGATCGGGGCGTCGGCCGACGCCGCCTCGTGGGCGGCGTGCTGGGCGGTCAAAAGCATGCCATGGAGGTTCGCGCGGTGTACCAACGCGCGAATTTTAAGTTTCGATAGGAGTCGCAGCCGTTCGTCATTGGTCATGGCGTGGTGGCGGGAGGAGGTTGGCGACTTCTTGGATTCGTCCAGGAATTTTTTCTGTAAATCCCTCAAGGAGAGCTCTTCGATGAGCAGCCGCTCGTATTGGGCGGCGTATCCTTTCTTGGGGGGGGCGATGGGCTCGGAGGCATTTCCGCCTTGGCATGCGGGGCTGCTGGCCGCCATGGTATGGTACCACCATGTAGTGGAGTCGTCTTTTTTGGTCCTACCTACTTAGGACTTTTTGGTCCCAATTTTTTGTTAGCAGTTTTTTCTGGCGGGAAAGGGTG
>JALLAZ010000497.1:0-14819 GCA_036939755.1 Stephanodiscus triporus | reverse complement strand
GTGGAGTGGAGCAGAGGGAAGTAGAGGGAAGTACCTAGATAGTGGTATTTATCACACCAAGAGAGGTGGTTGATATTATTGTTATGTGTTGTTGTGTTGTTTGGTTTCGGATTTTTCCTTTTGGGGGCAATGCCATGGTCCATGGGTGTGGCGGTTGGCGCTCTCTAAAGTACTCTAGTAAATTGGTGGACACAACATCATCTAACTTAGACCATGTACGAAGGTCGTACCGGTACCGGCACACCTATGACAACCGGTCTTTTTTGTTTCACACGTGGAACCGGCATTGGCTCTCCTTCCCTGACGACAACAAACCACCACGACGACACCACCACACGGTACTTGTTCGTTGGCCCAAAAAAAAGGGCAGGCCAGGACTTCATTCCCCCACGCATCAAAGTAATGGGGGTGGCGATTGCTGCTTTCGTCCACCATCATCGCCATTGACCGAGCCAATTCCATATATATATAAACAAGACGTTGCAGACTCATACACATCATACTTACCCCAATACTTAGCGCAAACGCTGCTGCCTCGTTCGAGTGTTACTCCTACTAGACATGCCAACCTACACCAAAATCGCATCCACGACACTCCACAACATCTTCGAATTGTAATATCTACCGATCGCTCCAACGCGCTAGAGAGACGCGACTTCCTCCCATTAAGCTTCCAGGTCCGGCATCGCCTTCTTCGTTAGCATCGCATCGCGTCGCGTCTTTGAAAATAATAGCATATATTCCCCGCTCCGTTGTAATAACGACGAAATCATGGTCGTGACGAGGAATCAGGCGAAAGCCAGGGATGTTGATGGCAAAAGCGCGCCGCCGCCGTCGGCGTCGTCGTTGTCGTCGGCGTCGATGTCGACGTCGACGTCGTCGTCTCGAAACGGCGCCGGACCCGCGTCGAAGGACGACGACGACGGGGCCAAGAAACCTCGGGAGGGGCGGGAAACGGACGATGATGAGTCGAAAATCGTCGAGGCCGAATCCGCACACTCCGAGAGGAGGTCGTACGCCATCCTCGTCGCCTTGGCCGTCGTGACGTGCGTCCTCCACCCTCGATCCTCCTGGTTCGTTAGCCCGGACCCCAACGAGAAGCCGACGCTGCACACGGTCTTCTACTACGGCTGGATCAGCGCCGTTTCCACCGGACTCGGCGTATTGCCGCTGTGCTTCGTCACCGAGATGAGGGAGTACTGGATCGGCGTGTCGAACGCCGTCGCGGCGGGGATGATGTGCGCCGCGAGCTACTCCCTCTTCCTGGAGGGGTGCACCTTCGTCGACGCGGACGACTCGTCGGACGTGTCGGCGTCGGCGCGGACGGGGATCGGCTGCGTCCTCGGCCTGCTCTTCATACTTTGCACGAAGAACTTCCTCGACAGGCACGAGGACGACGTGAAGCTAGGGTCGATGTCCGGCGCGGACACGCGCAAGATACTGCTGATGGTCTTCGTTATGACGTTGCACTCCTTCAGCGAGGGGGTGGGGATAGGCGTTAGCTTCGGGGGCGAGCGCGGGCACGACTTCGGCATGTTCATCTCCGCGAGCCTCGCCGTTCACAACGTCCCGGAGGGACTCGCGGTGGCCATCGTGCTGTTGCCGCGGAGGGTGTCGAAGGCCACCGCCGCGATATGGTGCGTGGTCACGTCCCTGCCCCAGCCCCTGATGGCCGTCCCGGCTTTCATGTTCGTTCACTCCTTCCTGCCGCTGCTCCCCGTGGGACTTGGATTCGCGGGCGGCGCGATGATGTGGGTGGCGTTCATGGAGCTCCTCATGGAGGCCTACGAGGACACGGACGCCGTGACGACCGGCGTCGTTAGCACGTCCGCGCTGGGCTTGATGATACTGATCCAGAGATCTATCGAGGGCGATCACGCTTAATACATATAGATCTGATTCGACGATCGAGGTATATAAGTAGGGAGGGTGAGTGGGATCTTACTTTACGGGCGTGCTCCGACGGGGGGCTTCGCTTCGTTGATATTTGTATTTCTACAGTTCCTTTCCTCGGCACAATGACCGAGTATTGCAATGCCACAAGCGTCTCTCACGTGAGCTGGTAATTACCGGGGGGGGGGGGTATCGCGCGACAAATTATCCCTCTCACATCGAGGCGTAAACACATAACCTTAAGAGATTTGCCTGTAAATCTAAACTCGGAACAAAGAAAAATACTACCTAGTAGTAGCGCAAGCGGTTCTTGAATGAGCCGCCAGGGAATTGTTTCTATTCGAAATTCACCAGATGTGAAGTTACAGGCGATTGTTTTTACTAGGAATATCACCCCTAATTGCCATGTTCATGCTGGCTATATCGATGCATCTCATTGTTGCATCTTTTCCACGAGCCGAGAGCTTCTCTCTGTTCGATTTGCTCCTTCCTTTCTGACATCAGTGCAAGCTCCCTCAATCATGGCATCAATCGAAAACTGGATTGTGTCATCGTAACCTCTATTCGGGGCAGAACCCTGAACCTAGAGACAATTATCGCCCTCCCTAAGCCGCACAACTCCCCGTTGCTCAGGATTAGAGAGCTCAAACTTGGCGGCTACCAGTTATTGTACCGTGAAACGCAAATATCCGAGCTTGGCACCAAAGACAAAGGAAATGGTGGGTAGGACCATGGTTGGATTGATGTTGTGTTCACTCTGAAGCCTTAGGTCGAGAGGTGACAATTATCGGCACGCTCGCTAAAGAGAGAGAGAGAGAGAGAGAGAGAGAGAGAGAGAGAGATTGTACCTACGAGACAATTATTGTACAAAGTAAGATCTAGAGGCGTATTCAAAAATCTAGTCGTTCTCCCCCTAACATGTGCAAGCCCTTTTCAACTCAGTGCGATGCTTCGCTGTCCGTTGCGAAAACAGAGCGACGTTTCAATCCAAGGCAGGTGGGTAATATATCCTTGCTGCTCACCCCCCATCCATCGCCCATCCCCTCCCCCCTCCACCCTCCTCCCTGACTCTTTCTAAACCAACAATCCTCCATTGCGAAACCAGTGCTCGATCATGTCATGGGCATAGCCATTTTTGATCGCCCACCAAACCTCCTGGGGCGTGAAGGGAACTACGGAGGACTCCTCCAAGATCCCCCCGCCGCCGCCGCCGCCGCCGATGACGACGCCAGTCGTCGAAAACAACGTGTTCCCGGCGTAACCGTCGCGTATGGACCAGAACAACTCCTGCGGGGAGAGCGGCGCGTTTCCTACGACGACGCCGTCGCCATCTCCAATCGTCGTCGTCAGCGACGACGCCGCCGACGACAGCGCATCTCCCAAGACGTCCCCCCCCACCAGCAGCCCGCCGTTGCGAAACACGTGCGCGACGACGTCGCCAACGTAACCGTCCCGGACGGCCCACCACATCTCTTGAGCGGCCAGGGGCGATACCCCCCCCCCTCCCCCCGCGACGACGACGACGGAGGCATCGGGGGGATGTAACGCGCACGCGCACGCGACAGCGTACAGGGCCGCGAGCGCGAGGTATGCGGGCTTCGGGAGCTCCTCCCGTCGACGATCCCAGAATGTTCTTATGCGTGCGTGCGTGCGTGCGTGCGTTATTTTCGAAAGAAGGAAAGTAGGAGAGGAAGGAGGAAGGAAAGGGATATGGGAGGCGAAAAATCGAAGAAACAGACGGGCGCCAATCACGAGAAGACGCGAAGAGCGACATCCCTCGTGCAACCCTCCCCCCCCCCTCCTCCCAGCTCACGGGATCCGCTTTTAAAATGGCAATGTTTCCACCCGCCAACAACAACAACGACAACGCCGCCGCCGCCGCCGCCGCCGCCGCCACTCACCCGACCTCCCCCCCCCCCCATCTCGCCCTGCCCGCATTGCCGATCTTCTCCCTCAAATTCGCCACGACCTCGCCGACGACCGTCACGTCGTCGCACACCCCGCTCCCGGACACGGTCCCCGCGGCGCATCCGCTCTGGACGAGGAAGATCGCGCGCAGGTACGATTCCGCCGTCTCGATCGGGCATCCCTCCGACGACGCGCAGATGGATGCGGAGGCGAGGAGCTGGGGGTAGTACGACTCGGCGGCGGCGGCGGCGGCGGCGACGACGGACGGATGAGAGGACGACGACGGAGGGGAGGCGCTCGATGACATTGCAAGTCGCGATCGTCGTTGCTTCGACGAGAACGAGAACGACGACGACGGGGCGAATCCCGAGGCATGACGAAGGCAGGTGGATGCGAGGAGGAAGTAGGCCAACGCGATTCGTTGAACACGTTGACTCATTTTATATTCCATCATTCCGTTTCGCTGCTTCTCTGATGTTATTGTTCTCGTTGTGTGCTCGAGAAGAAGGAGTCTGAAAAATGATCACTATGGTACTTCCTCTTCTCGCCTCGGTGCATCCAATTTGTGTACATATCTTTGCGTAGAGAGAAGATATTCTTTCTTCGGTGAAGGCAGAGAAGATGATGGGTTGTTGATGGCAACCAGCTGGCCGGCGGTTTTCGGCCTTTCTTCTGCCTCTGGCCGCCGCCGCGCCGGGGGGGGGCTGCTTTCTTCGTTTCGCGCGCGCCTTCCTTCGCCCAATTTGGTCTGTCCTTGGTCCGTGGTTTTCGTGGAAGGAAAAGCAATCCCTCAAAAGAACTACTGATTCCTTAATAAATCGCAAGCGAATCTCAACGGCAGGATGCTGTCTAGCCATCTTCTTTCTTCTAAGATACGTACGCGGCCAACCGTACATCGCGAGACAGAGTTTTGCTCGGAGAAGTAGATTCTTTTCTCGTGGATCTTTCTCCCCTCTCGTTAGCTTTTCCTGATTCTGTCGCCTGGGTTGCTTTTGCTTAGAGAGAGATGTTTCCTACTTACAACATAAACTCAACCATAATATCATTTATTACAACTCTCTGGAGAGAGTAAAAAAAACTACGAACTCAACACCTGAGAATGAACCGAACAATGGCCCTGGTCGCCATCCCCCCCTCCCCCGTGGCGTCGGCCTTCCGACACATACAGTGGGATCCCCTCTCGTCACTCCGACTGACCCCCCAGGAGACCGCCCTGCTTCGCATGGCCGAGACGAATCCCATCGAGTACACCCTCGGCGATCCGCGCGACGCGACGATGTACGTGCGGGTGCTGCTCAAGCTCCTCGCCGAGGCGTCGTCGGGCGTCGCGGGACACGTCGGACGGCTCGGCGTCGCCGAGGAGGCGGTCGCGGAGAATCGCGCGCTCGACGCCCTCGACGCCGATCCCCTCGGCGTCGTGACTCACTACGCCATCGCGAGGCTGCACGCGATACTCGTCGCCCTGACGTCGCCGTGGGCCTCGGAGAATGGGGTTTCGATCGCGAACGTCTTCTACCCCGGACAGCACGGCGACATCGTCGAGCAGTGGAAGTCTCTATTGCGCGTCGTTAGCAGGGGGAAGGGAGACCCGTACGCGCAGAGGAGCAGCGCGCTCTGCCTCGCGGTGGTCCTGTTGGCGGCGTGTCCGAGTCAGCGTCAGCGGCAGGGGAAGGAGTCGATGACGGCCAGCAGCACGACCGTCAAGGAGGAGGCACTCGCGAAGAGGGTTCCGTCCTACGCGTCGGTCATCGAGGTGAGGGGCTTCGTGGTGAATATATTATGCATATTTCAGGAGTCGGGGGGGGGGGGGGGGGGGAGCCACTCCTACGATGTTGTATCATCGCCGCCTTTTTTTTCCCTCTACGGAACATTCAATACCCTCGTTCTTCTCACCCGTCCTGTCATCCTTCGACCGCTCCTTCTCTCTCTCTCTCTCTCACTCTCTCTCTCTCGTCCCGCGCCCGTCCATCAGCCTCTGGAGGCGCTCACCGCGTGGCTCATCTCGCAGCTCAAGAGTTCCAACGCCACCACCGTCGGCACCTCCGTGCCCGCCATCATGACCCTCATGGGCGCCACGGAGGGAAGGCAGATCTTCGCGGCATCCGGCGGGATCAAGCACCTATCGCGCCAGCTGAGGCACCGCGGCGGCATCCGGAAGGAGTCGTCGTCGTCGTCGTCGTCGTCTGCGGCGACCGGCGGGACGTCGTCCTCCTCCTCCTCCTCCTCGTCGTCCTCGCCGCGATCCGCCAACTCGTCCGTGCAGCAATTGTACGAGCTCGCCTTCTGCCTCTGGTGCCTCACGTACGAGCTGAACAACTTCGCGGACGTACGTGCGGACTTCGCGAAGGACGGACTGCCGGTCGCCGCCCTCGTCGAGCTCGTGTCGTCGGCCCCGCGCGAGAAGATCGTTCGCGTTGCCCTCGCGGCGCTTAGGAACCTCGCCTACTGCTCCGCGGATATCAACCCGGAGCCGGACGTACCGCGCATCGACTCGAAGGTCTTCCTCGGGGAGATGATCGGCTGCGGCCTGATGAAGGCGATCGGGCTGTTGCGGGATCGGCAATTCACCGACCCGGACATCGTCGACGACATCGACGCGCTCGAGAGGCTGCTCGTGGACAACTTCAAGGAGATGACGCGATGGGAGGTTTACCAGAACGAGGTCGAGACCGGACAGCTCCAGTGGGGATCCACCCACACAGACGCTTTCTTCAAGGAGAACGCGAAGATGATGGAGGGGAAGGACGGGAACTTCGAGTTGGTCAAGATACTGATATCCCTCGTGACAAGCAAGGACGAGGACGTCGCTGCGATAGCGTGCTTCGACCTTGGCGAATTCTGCCGTCATTATCCCAACGGCAGGGCGATAGCGAAGCGACTCGGCGCGAAGGAGCTCGCCATGGCGTTGATCGAGCACGACAATCCGGAATTGCAACGCCACGCCTTACAGTGCGTCTCGAAGATGATGGTTCACAATTGGGAGTACGTAAAATAAACTGAGAGCGGGCGCCCCCTCTCCCCCCGACGGGTTGTTTGGGATTACGGATCGTACGACGCAGGGAGTTTTTGGGTGTTATCTGGGTACAGTGCGGTTTTCTCTGGGTGCCCCTGAATATCGTTGGGGCCGTAAACAGTAAACATCGTTGGAGAGTTTTTACGGTAGCGCTTGGCCACGAGGGAGGGGGGGGTGGGGGTTCAACCATAGGCAATCGGTAGTGGGTTTTCCTGAACTTGCAGGTACTCGGGCAATAGAACCCATTATATCTATTAATGTAATTTTGTTGTCACTTTGATATGCGCCCTTGACCCCGGCCGGAGAAATTGGCGGCCTGATTCGATGACAGAGGATTCGGACGCATGTAGGGTGAATAGATATCTACCAGAAGCAGAACAACCCCCCCCCACCGTCCCCTAGCGATGATCCTTCCGGAAACCTTACGATTTTCGCCCATTCATGCACGCAGTCCAATCCGTTTTAACTACTACTGTACCTTTTTACTTACCCGTTTGTCGTATATTTCGTGTGTGTGTGTGTGTGTGATTGGACTAAATACTTACGATACTCGTTTGTTTACTTTCTGGCGGAGGGGGCATATTATATATGAGACCTCCCACACTTTCCTTCTTTTTATTATTCCTGGAGCCTCCATCCACTTTCCACGTCGCATGCTCGACCAAAGCCCCCGCCCCCTCTAGTACACCCCTCTCCAATACGAAATGAAATGTTTTGTAGCGATTTATTGAGACGTGAGAAAAATACCGATTCTTTACAAACCCCCCAACCCCGTAACCTCCCAACCCTCCTTTCCACCCTCGACGAAGAAAGAGTCCATCTCTCTCGATGATCCAACCCCACCATCCTACCCTAGCCACCCCTCATCCCTCCTTCAACTTCATCCCCCGTTTACCATATATAAAACATTCCCGCACGAAAAAAAAACAACAACATCATTTTTTCGATCAATAACCGCCGCCCCTTCCCATTCCCGGGGGCATGCCCCGTCCCATCCCCCCCGGTGGTGGCGGCATGCCCATCATCATTCCCGGGGGCGGGGGGGGAGGGGGGGGCATCCCCCCTCCCATCATCATCCCCCCCCCCCCTCCCACGCCGTGCACGGGCGCCGCGCCCAGTCCCGTCGGGGCCATCCCCCCCCCGAACGACACGGGCCCTCCTCCTCCTCCCGGAACTTGGTTGGGCGCGCTCCCCCTCCCCACGCCGCGCGCCACGCCCGGCCCGCCTCCCATCTGCCCCCCTGTCGCGGCCTTCGACGGGTTGGGGGGGGGAGGTCCGTCCACGGCCACGCTGACGACGTTCTCCCCCCGCAGGATGATCAGTCCGAGACTACGCTTCTCGACGCGCTCCTCCACGATCGCAGATCCGCCGCCACCCTTGGACGACGAAGACTTGCGAGCGCTGCGATATTCCTCGGCGTCGACCAGGACGAGGTTCAGGTGCTTGTCGAAGGCGAGGAAGGTGCCGACCACGGTCCGGCCGTCGGCGAGGGACACGCGCAGGCGGTGTTCTATGTAACGCAGGAGCTTGGACCCCTTGCCGGTGGGCATGATGCTGGGTCTTGTTTATTCGATCGAGTGGGGAGGGGAGGGGATGGGAGGATGGAGGATGGAGGATGGAGGATGGAGGATGATCGGGATATGGAATATGGATCGAGACTGCGGAATATTATCGGGGGTAAAAGTGTATGGTACGTTCGAGCGAGGCGACGGCAATGTATTTTTTTTCACCTCACAATTTCCCCGGAGACCCTGACCAAGGACAGACTAACATGAAATCTGCACTGCCGCCCCAGAAGTTTCACCTGTGTTGTAGAGGTAAAGTATGGTCTATTGCGTGGTAATCATCATTTGACAAGAAGGATCGATACTCCCGCGGCCTGGAGTCAGATCCCTGAAAAGTCTAATAGTCGAACTGGACAATATTCCTTGGTAGTAAATCTTACATGTGACAAGAATGATCCAGACTCCTGCCCGAAGTCAGGTCCCCGAGTAGACTATGGTAGAGTTGAACTAGACCATTATTCCTTGTAAATCTCACATTATTTGGCCTCCTAGCGACAGTTAGGTCCCTGAATAGACCCCTCCAAGAGGACCGACTGGCCATTTCAACTGGCATTTCTTTTTATAGAGAGGAGTTAAAGGATACATCATTCGCCGCACTCAAACAAAAAAAATCGAACACTTAGCATGTTTAGATACTCTCACATAATACCTTTCACTAGAGAGACATGACCTATCATAATATCCTATTTCCGGCTTACCAGCACACAAAAACTCTATGATCATGCCACGACGACATAACTATGACGTTCGCTTGATGGATCGACCTACCGAGGCAACTTTCTTCCGCACAGTCTCGAAAGACTCCTCGAGCAGATCGAACCCGTTCCGCGCATTTCTGACTGTCCGCGCCCTGCGCTGCGACGCCCGTCGCGCCTCCTTCATCGCACCCTCGATCTCCCCGCGGCTGAACCCCCATTCGCGCATGAGAAGGTACTGACGGTGTGAGGACGGCATTAGAAGCTCCTGCCTATCACGTCGTAGTCGACGTGTACATTCGCGCGCGTCGTCGTTGGTCTCGTTCTCGTAGGCGTCGATCGAGCACCTCCTCGTCTCGGCGGGGTCGTACTTCCAATCGAGCGAGATTGGCGGACCGTTGACCGTGGGCGCGTCCCCCAGGGTTATGTCGTACGATCGTATTTCAAGGGAGGAGAATGAAACGTTGCGTTTCATCCCCGACGAGGCGGCGGAGTTCGCGGATCGTTGGCTACCGTCGACGAGGTTGTCAAAATTATTATTGGATGACTTGAGATTCGAGCGCAAGGGCATGCCGCGGGGAGGGACGACCTCCATGGAGTGACTAGAGTCGGTCAGCTGACTGTGGTTAGACTTGGCGACGAAATCATTCAAAGGAACACACGATTCTTCCCCCACTGGCGGCAGACACGAAGTGAAACAGTGCTCCTCTTCCCCAATATGATCCTCGCGAGTTTTCTCCTCGCCATCGTCCACTTCCGAAGTAGCAATGGCGTGCGAGAAGTCGATCATCCCTAATCGATGTGACGCAGTCAGCGACGCCAATGACTTGGATCGTCGCATGGCCCCGACGTGGCCTCCGGAACGAAAGTCGCATTTCGCGTCCTCCTGCACGACACCGGAGAACGCATCGGCCCCGTCGTCGTCGTCGTCGAGAGGATAGTCGCTTGAATCGTCGTCGATGTAGAAGCAACTGTCGTCGTCGTCGTAGTCGTCGTCGTTGCGAGACGAGGAGCGCTGCCCAGGCCCGGGCGTCATCTCCTCTCCGAGGCGAACCATGTCGCGCAATTCGCACATTTCGAGCATCGTCGTCGCCCTCGTCATCGCCTCGGCACCGTCCTCCGCCGCCCCGGCCAGGGGCGACGCGTCGACCTCGGACGTTCGCGGACCGGCGCCACTCCCCTCGGACGGTCGGACGCGCATGTGCGTGAGCTCTCGCGGTCTGATGGACTCGTCCAGGTCATCGCCGCACTGTTTGGTAGTCCTCCGGCCGAAAACCATAATTCTACTGTCAGTCTCGGGATGGTCGATGAAAGAGAAAGAGGGAAGGCATATAATAATCGCCGCCGACACAGTTCAGTTCAATTTTTTGTGGACGATGTCGCCTCCATCATATTGTTTTTTTACCAACCCACAACTCATATATGTCTCTAATTCTTTCGACGCTTGTTTTCGTTTTCACTGACGTCACTGTGTATGTGTTGTATCGTACAAAAATCTTTTTGGTTCGCAGATCGCTGTGCCGCAGGTTCGCTCGGACATTGGATTTGTCCGAAGGTTCAAGTTGGCAATTGTCGTAGGTGCGAACTTGGTTGAACTTAACGAACACGTATGTATCTTACGGTTTTCTCCCTGCATTTTTTGATACGACGATAATAATATATTATCATCATCTTTATCCCTTGCGTGGTCGCCGGGACCTCCATGTGAGATTCGCCCTTGGTCTTGGGGAAGAAGGGAGTGCGTGGTGGTCGTCATCTCGACGGCGGTGGCGGACGACGAAGACGGCAACGAAAGTGCCAGCTCTCCCCACTCACTCGTTGCCAAATGAACAACAACATGGCTCCAGAGAGATCGGGAAATAATGACCCCGCGACTGCCCAGCAGCAATTCCAACGGCATACGCTGACGTTCTACGATCGCATCACGTCCAACAACGCCGCCCGGATCCGACTGTGGATGCGCCTCAAGGGCCTGTCCTCCGAATTTCACATCGCGTACACCACCCACGACGATCAAGTGTCGGACGAACGCTTCGCGTCGATCAACCCGAATCGCAAGATCCCCCTGCTCCTCCTGGAGGACGGCGTCACGTCCATTCCGGAGTCGGCGGTCATACTGCAGTACCTGGAGGAGCGATTCGCGTCGGTCCCACCCTCTCTGCTCCCCGCCACCCCCGAGGGACGCGCGCACATGAACCTCGCGATACAGTACCACGACATATACATCGCGTCGCCCAACTCCACCCACGGGCGGGGACCTCCCTACGGGCCTCAACTGTCACGCGCAGTCGTGCTTCTACGTGCCGCCGGCGCCCGACGTCGGCGTCGACGACGACTGCGGCGGCGATGCCCGTCGCGGCCTGTCGCCCGAGATGCGCGCCGCGAAGCTCGCGGACGTCTGGCGCCAGCTCGACGTGCTGGAGTCCCACTGCACCTGCGATCCGTACCTTTCCGGATCGACGTTGTCCCTCGCGGACGTCACCCTCCTGCCGACGGCGTTCTACGTCGTCTACTACGGGCCGAGGTCCTTCGGCTGGGAAGACGACGCGGTCTGGACGGGGAGGCCGAAGCTGCGCGGATGGTACTACGATGCGATGCTCGAGTTACACGAGGAGGCACGGACGATCGTGGGGGGGATGCGGGAGGCGCTCGACGGGAGCGCCGACGTGCGCGCGCGGATCGACTCGATTCGGAGGCAGACCGAGGACCACCCGCGGCACAAGTGGATCTATCCTTAGATCGTCGCCCCCGACCACGTGGGATCGTCGTCGTCGAGCGAAAAATGATGGCTTTTGGCCCCGTTTTTTTTTTTTTTCGGGCGGCGTGGCGGTCGCGTTCGGATCGTCCGATCATTGATCATTGTTCCCCCCCCCCCCCCCCCCCTTGCGAGGGGGCTCGTCCCTGTCGCGGTGGCATGAAAGTACACGAAACCAAAAAGGCCTTCGCGGATGGTTACAGTGGTGCGGAAGCTCAGAGGGCATGACATCGCCATATGGAGAGGGATAGGATTGGTGTGGTTGGCCTTCTGTTGGCCCGGTAAGTAGGTCTTTTAATGCAGCCTTTTTTTTTATGTTGAAAGAACGCTTGAGCCCAAACATGCCGAGATAAAGGATGGGCCCATGCAGAAATGCATCATGGTCAGGTGACAGCACATGTTGAGAGGATTTTTGGGGGGTTGGACACATCATCGGAGGTGGACCAGGCAAAATTTCTGTACGATATTCTGGCACAGGTAAAATAATTAACTAGGTATCACCACTTTTCATGTCGCGGCCGCGATCGATGCCATTCTCAATGAATACTTCCCAGACCAACAACGAAATTATATCTGCATGGAGCTGAGACCTAACCCTCTCATATGTGCATTTTATATCACTTGCGTCAGACGCATGGAGGAGTAGTTCGATTACAAAACCCTTGATCAAGAAGTAGGCAAAAAATGGCCTAGGGTGGGAAATGGTTTTCACTCGTACGATACTTTTAGTCGTCAACCCCTTTATCATCAAGTATTCGCAACTAACCAGATACCCCAAGATCTGAATGTTTATGGCCCCAATACACAAGCCAAAGTTCATCTGATGAAATGATTAATGTTCCCTCTCTATCCGTACTTGCTCTGGTCCTTCGTCAGCTTCAACTTGCTCGGAGCAACCTTGGTCTCCCGCCAAACAACGCCCTCGGCCACTTTCACGTCTTTCTTAATGAGCGTACCCTCCTCATTGGTAAACATCTTACTCGCATCGCGAAGGTCGCCAATCGCAGCCCACGCCCCTTCCTTTTTCGAGTTCTGCACGAAGTCGATCGCCGCCTGTATCTTCGGTCCCATGCTCCCAGGGAAGTTCTTACCGGCCTTCTTGCCGAGTAAGTATTCCGGCGTCGCCAATTTCATCTCGCGCGCGTCGGGCTTGCCGAAATTTTGCCATATACCACCGCCATCGGTGAGGATGATGTAACCATCGGCATCCAACTCATTCGCGAGTTTGCCACCGCATCGATCCTTGTCGATGACGGCCTCGACGCCCTGCAATGTTTGGGGGTTTGACGGTATGCGCGAAACGGGGATCCCGCCCCCTCCGCAGGCGATGGGGAGTATTTCAGGACATTGCTCCAGGAGTGTTCGGATTGCTTCGACTTGGAGGATTCTATCGTTTTGTTTGAAATATTGTCGTATAGATGGATGGCGTTATATGAGACTGAGACGCAAAATGGTCACGTAAATAAATCAATCAATAATTGTCGAAACTTACTCAACGGGCGGCGGGCTGGGAACGACCCTCCTGAAATACTCTCCATCAGGTTTCATGACCCACCCTAGACTCTGGATATTCGCTGAGATTGAGATAGGAAAAAAATTAAGCGAGAAACAAAAGTTGACAAGGCGAACTTGCCTGACTCAACGCCGTTGCCTCCTTGGCGCCGTATACCGGACCGATGAATTTGCTCGGGTCGCGGAATGCGTCGTGCTGTGGGTCGACGACCACCTGACATATGATTGGCGCGGCCGTTAGGCCGGCAGAGGAAAGGGCTTGGGCCAGTATGTATCCGATTTGGCCCATCGATTCTGCTCCAAGCACGTCGAAACTGGCAGAGATCGAATAATACATGGAACGAAGATGCACAGCGTTGGCGTGGGTTGAATTCTGGCACATCATGGCGTCAATGTGCGATACTTGTCATAAGTCATATCGTACCTCGCGGCGCTCCGTTCCAACGCCAGCTCGCCCACCTGCGGACCATTCCCGTGCGTAAGGACCAATTGGTGATCCTTCGCCAACGACACGATCGTGGGAGCGAAGTCTGCCGAGGCCTTGAGCATGTTCTCGATCGTGAGGCGCTCGCCGCGACGCTGGAGGGCGTTCCCGCCCACGGCTATCACTATGCGATCGTTCGGGGGGCGGGTGGAGGAGTACGAGCGCGACGTCGACGTCGACGTCGACGCTGCCGCGCGATCTAACAAGCAAGATCCGACCTTTCGTAGAGAAGACCGGCTCGAGGAGATCATGGCGAGACGATGATATTATTAGGAAGCAATGCGAACGAAGATGTGATATTCTATTCTGCCGCGGGCCCACACCTGTCAAGCTCGACGGATTATTTCACAGGCGATGATCTTCTGGTTGACCGCGGTTCGGTATGGTATCTATGTTGTGGTATCGGATACGAAAGTTCATCCTGGATACTACTTCTTCTGCGGCTGCTGTTTTATTTTGTGGCGGGCGCGGCGTGGCTTTCTCTCTCTACTCTCTTGTAGCTCTAATTTCCCGCCAAAAGACATGGTTGGTGCTATGCTACCGACCGGCCTATGTGTATCGTACCGTAGAACACGCTGCATAAGCAATCAAAATGTCCCTCCTTTCTCGCTCTAAGTATCTAACTTATCAAAATAGTTTTGTATATGTAAAGTCTACGTAGGAATATAAAAAATATTGGTGACGTGACCCCCAAACGGCAACACAACATCACAACCATGGCCGCCGCCGTCCCCTAGAGTCTCACAGGATACCCTACATGCCACGCCGATGCATCAGATTGATCGGGGACAATCCCCCGAGCAAGCAGATATGCTTTTTGTGGGGGGTTATAGGGTGTATGGCCCTTAAAACGCTCTGAGAAGTGGCGGCGCATCATCGCCGAAACAGAGGAGCGTTTTGAGGGCCATACACCTATAACCCCCCACAAAAAGCATATCTGCTTGCTCGGGGGGCTGTCCCCGATCAATCCGACGCGTCGGCGCAGGTTGTAGGG
>JALLAZ010000496.1:0-14843 GCA_036939755.1 Stephanodiscus triporus | reverse complement strand
TTTTCTCGCAAAAACTATGTGGCTGCGTGACAATCAGACTGCGTGTTCTACGGTAGGTAGTCTCCGTGAGTGAGAAGCTACCTACACTTAGAGGTAGTACGATAGTGTAAATTCTTGATATTCAGGGACCCGATGGTAAATTCAGGTCAAACGTACAGTAGAGAGAGAGACGCTCCGTCGGTTCCGCGCGCTCTCCGTCGCAGTACAGGTCCATGAAAGCGAACTCATCGTCCGCTCGCGCGGCATCGGCGGTCCCGCTCATTGTCTCCCTCCTCGCGGTCGTCGTCCTCCTCGTCGTCTCCGTCGTCGCTGACCGCGCGACGTTTTCGTTTTCGTCGTCGTCATCCACCTCCCGCCGTCTCGCCGCGGCCTTCCTCGCATCCCCCCCCTCGACGACGACTACTACTACTACTACCACATCTACATCTACATCTACGAAGACGACAACGAAGATGGCACTCCCGACAAGGGCCACCGTCGCGGAGATTGAGGCCGAGTCAGAGCGATTGCGCACGGAGATCGAGGAGATGAGGGCGGAGGCGCTACGGCGACTGGACGACCTGAGGGAAAGATTGACGACGACGACGGAGAAGACGACGACGGGAGGATTCCCGGACTCGACGGAGGACTCGCTCGCTCCTCCTGCAGTCACATCATCATCGACCGAAAGGACGAAAAAATCGTCCCCGAGGATGATGATGGGCGATGATGCCGATGCCGCCGCCGATCCGTTGGACGGCACGAGATGGAGAGTATCGCTGAGCGTCGGGAGGGAATCAGGAACGTGGATGCCCGCGGATTGGGGTAGGAGCGGCAGTCGCATAAACGTGTCGTTCGTGGTCGAATTCTCGTCGTCCCCATCGTACGATCGGGACGATCTGCTCGGGAGGGGGGGCGGAAGAAGTGGACGCGATGACAATGGCGCCTTCGCCGCCCACGACGACGTTGCGAAGGTGCTGCGCGTAGTGGACGGCATCGCGGTTCTCGGGCCGTCGATATCCGAGGGCGAGCGGACGTACGCGATGCGCGACGGCGGGTGGCGCGTATCGCGGGGGGAGGGACCGTTGGGGACCGACCTCCTCCGTTTCTTCGTCGAGGTCGACGACGATCGGATCATGCACGCCGATGGCGACGTATACGTCCCNCGACCTCCTCCGTTTCTTCGTCGAGGTCGACGACGATCGGATCATGCACGCCGATGGCGACGTATACGTCCCGAAGGGGAGGGTATACTGCAGCTGCGGCTACTTCCCGTTCGCAACGGGTGACAAGATGCTGTCGTCGATGTCGTCGTCGTCCGACGCGAGGGAATCGCTCGTCGGAGAATTGAGGAACATCGAGGAACGCATCGCGAGGATGAGAAAGAGAAAGGACGGGATAAGGAATCCGTTCGCTCTCGACGGGATCAGGATCTCGCGCGAGATATCACGATTGACGAGGGAGGCGGGGTTGGTGAATTACAAGTTGAACCTCGCCGCAGTCAGGGATCCCGATAGACGATTGCTGCGCTTTACGAAGGACGGGAACGTCGGCCTAACGAGGGAGGGAGGGGTTTGCTGTCAGGTGAACAAGGGGCCCATCGTAGAATATCACATCCTTGGGAGGTTCGGCATCGCTTCGGTCGATCGCGATTGACGGTCGAGACTGCCTGACACGACGAGGCTGATTAAGATTGTTTATATCACATGAGGCGATTCAGTTACAAGCGGTCGGTGCGTTAAGGTGGTACAGACACTCCACGTTGCTTCCATTTGGAAACACGAGTAAAACGCACATAATTTACATCTAGAGTGTTTGTTACTTGAACATCTCCTCTTCTATGACCGCCAGCGTTTTTTTCAGAGTGTCAAACCATTCCGACCAACCATCCATGTCGCTCTCGATATGGGGCTCGGCGGAAAAAAAACAGGGAACGCCATCCAACTTCTCCAGTTTGAACCCCGCCGCGATCAGCACCTCCCGTCCCCCGACGTGTCTACCGATATCCTCCATGAATTTCGGATGATTCCTCCTGACGCGACGAAAGTTCACCTCCTCCGGCTTGCGCACGATTTGTTCGAATAGCGTGTAAAGCGAGCCCAGGGCCACATCCAGCGACGCCCTGTCGTCTTTCAATGCTTCTCTCATGCGACCAATCTGCTCGCGTACGCCATCCACGCCCGAGGTGGGTACCAATGCCAGAAGTTCTAGATCCGCCCGACGCTCTGCGTCCACGGCTGCCTGCTCCTCCTCCAAACGGCGCATTCTCGCTTCTTCGGCACGCCGAGCCAATTCTCGTTCCTCGTCTCGTTTCCTCTGCTCTTCCAATAAACGAAGCTGACTTGCACGCTCTTCGGCGAGGATCCTTTCTTTGACGAGAAGTTCAGCCTCAAGCTGCTCTTGGGATCGTTGTGCTTGTTTCGTGGCATTGAGTTGCTCGGTGTGCTGTTGGATTTGGGAGCGGAGTGCCGACACTACGCTGGGGACTGTATCGGAGTCATTGAATAGAACGGCCGCTACTTTCTCGAGTGCTCGGAAGGTCCGAATGACAGCTTTTACTCTTGGAATAGTTTTCTCGCCATACCTTGGCTTTTTAGTAATGGGGTCTCTCTGGATGGTATGTTATAGAACAAAGTGATGAAACCGCGAACAACATCGATAGAAGAGGGAATGAATTCATACATTTGCCAAAAGGAACTAACCTCCCTCAATTTCGTGTTGAATTTATCAATCTTCGGTCCAAGAGCAGCGATTCGTTCATGCAAAGATTCAAGCCCGGCGAGAATAGTCTCGGGAGATGCATCCTCCACACGCATCGGCTCTTCCTCTTCGGGATCGTAAACATCAGCATTATTCTCACTCCGATATGCCGTTGCTGCCACAGGCTCGGTAACTTTTGACTTTGCCGTATTTTTCGACGCATATTTTTCCCAAATGCTTTGTTTGCCATTATCTACCACAGCATTCGGCACGTTGGCATTTGCCACATCGACGTCTGCATTCGTCGGGCTAGTTCCTAAGCACATGCCAAACTCGGAATCGATGAAGTTCGTCGTCTCGTCGGTTGTTCCATTTTCACTATTGGCGACATATGCGCGATCAAACCCAGGGTCAACTTCCCCATCATCCAGACATCCATCATCCTCCGATGGAAATATTTCATCATCGTTCACTTTGGACATGAGTTCTCGCCATGACGGCATCAGAGAGAACAACTCTTGGCCAGTAATGATGCACGCGGCGTCGGGGGCGGCCGTCGAGGGCCCGGCGACACAGCCATCGAACCGTGGCCGCTGCCTGCGAAGGGCCTTCCAGTCAGAGGAGATCTTCTCCAGGTCTTGTTCGACTTTGCGTAGGTCCATTTTGCAGGCTGGCTACCATAGCTGTGGATGATGGAGAGACCGTTGTTTTTTGGCGGGGCCGCCCGGCCCCTCGACGGCCGGCAGGCTAACGGCAAAAACTGCCTCTTTCTTTCCCGCGCACTTACACAGGCTGGCGCGCTCCCACGAAAGAAGGAGGAGGCAGGCCAGGGGCAATGCCGCCGGCCGAAATTATTTTTGATTACCGAGGCGAGGGTCAAGTGGTCAGAAACCAATACGTATCACTCGCCCCCATTTTGCCGACGCCTTTCCTTGCCAACTCCCAAAATCGAGTCGCTGAAAAATAAAAATAAACAATCTCGGGCGGAGGGAGGGCCTCTGCGCACGCACAATCGTCGCGTAAATTCATATTTATCGCGTTGACCGTTGACCATGGATTTCATCTCCCTCGCCAACGCGGCGCATCATACCTCCCGCGTCATCGTCCGACTTCTGACGGAGGACGACGGGGACGACGACGACTTCGCCCAACTCGAGAACGTCGGACCGTCGTCGCGTCATAGCGGCGGCGGCGGATCGTCGCCCCCCGACGAGGTCGGCGGCGGGAGCGACGCCGACTACTATTCCCACGGCGGAGGCGGGGGCGGGGTGGGGGGCGTCGTGCCCAACAACGCGGGAGGTCGACCCCTGCTTTCCCCCACGGCCGAATCGGCATTGCTCAGCCTGTGCACGAACTTCCTCCTGTACGTCGCCATGGTCCTCATCACGGTCATGGTCGCGAGGATATACTTCCCGAGCTGGCTCGAGCCGCGCGAGGAGCCGGCGACGCCGCGATCGTCCGTCCGCGCTTACATGAACGTCATCAGGGACGCGAGCTTCAGCGACGGCGAGGAGGACGAGGAGGAGGATTTCGTCGAGGCGGGGTCGGGGGCGGGCGCGGGGGGGAGGGGAAGGGGGCGCATGGGAACGTACAAGGACGAACCCGACGTCGTCGTCGTCGATCTCCTGGACGACGATGGGAGGAGGAGGAGGAGGGGCGGCGACGGCGACGGCGACGGCGACGGCGACGGCGGCCCTCCCATTCCTCCCGCGAGGTTGCGATCGAGCGTCTCCTCGTTCCTCGATTTTGACCGGGAGACGATCTCGAGGGAGAGCGTGTACACCAATTTGGCGATATGCGCGGTAATGTTGAACGTGACGTTCGTCTCGTGGGGATTGCTCCAGGTACGTGACCTCTTTCTGCGACAATCGGTATTGAAATCGGGACGCCATCGATTTCATCGTTGTTCGAGAATGCATCCATCGACCCCCAACATCTGACAAATGCCGAACGCACCCTTCCTCGCCCAACAACCTCGACCCTCCCCTCTTCCCCCCCCCCAAGGAGCGAATGCTCACCCGAAAGTACCCGAGGCTCACCGGAGAGTACTTCACCTACTCCTACGCACTGGTATTCACCAACCGCTTCTGGACCATGATCATGTCGGGGATGCTCCTCGCGTACCTTAAGCCGCGGACGTCGCGATCCACGGTCATATACGAGTACTGCCTCCCCTCGATATCGAACATGCTGAGCAGCTGGTGTCAGTACGAGGCGCTGCGATACGTCTCGTTCCCGGCGGTGACGCTGTTCAAGTCGTTCAAGCTCGCGCCGGTGATGCTCATGGGCAAATTGCTCGGGAATCATTCGTGTGAGTGAAAAGCTGTGTTGTTAATTGTCCATATTTTTTCCTCGATGAGACTACCCTTGTTCATAAGAGGAAGGTGACCTTTCGCCTCGAAACAGATCCCCAATATGACTACTTCGTCGCGATTTTCATCGGGATTGGAATCGCAATGTTCATGACGTCCACCGATGAATTGTCCTTCGACTCCGATGTCTACGGTGAAAAAACTAGCGCCAAGTGGACCGGTATACTGCTGCTTCTCTTGTTTTTGTTCTTCGACAGTTTCACCAGTCAGTGGCAAAGTCGCATGTTTAAGAGGCACCGCGACCTTTCCATGATCGAGCTGATGTTCGCGACCTCGGCCTTCTCCACCGCTCTATCGCTGATCACGCTGGTCCACGACGGCATGCTCTGGCCAGCCTTCGCCTTCATCCGTCGCCACTCCGAGATTCAGATCCACTTCTTCCTCTTCTCGATCTGCTCCACTGTCGGACAGCTCTTCATCTTCTACACCATCAAGAATTTCGGCGCCGTTGTCTTCGCCATCATCATGACCGCGCGCGTCCTGATAAGCATCGCGCTCTCGGTGACGCTGTACAAGCACAAGGTCACGTCAACGGGCTTCTTTGGGCTGGTGGTGGTGGTATCGGCCGTGTGCTATCGGATCAAAAAGAAGGCAGAGGGCAGACAGCTGATCAAATGGGAAGGCATGGGGGAGAAAAGCGAGAAGGAGATTGAGCTTGTCCAGGAATGGCACGAGCACATAGATACGTAATACTCTCACACAGCTTCGAACATAATAATGAGAATTATTTGATGCTGTGCACTTGATCTCATTGACGCGCCCCAAATTGACGGAGCTTTTATCTCGACGTCTAGTAGGGCAACCAGTGGGTGAATTTATTTTACTATTATTAGTGTATTACACGAACAAGAGTAGGGCATTGGCCTACTAGAAGAATAACATTCCTCAATACAAATTTCGTAAGTCCCAATTTATTCGTTTCAACGACAAACTTGCTTGAACAACACACTTGCTCCGACGATACACTTGTTTCAACGACAAACATGATTCAATGACACACACTCCAAACGCTGCAGCTAAAACTGCATCTGCATCCTTTGCACATCCTGCAAAGAGCTCTTAATCTCGGTCACCTTATTCGTGAGCTCTTGAATACTATCATCTAATGTGGTGTCATCAGGAATCAAATCCTTCCATTCATCATTTGAGACAAGACGCGGAAAAGTCGCGAGTTTACCTTTGAATTTTTCGTACAAGTAGTAGTTGATGAGGAAATTCAAATCTGTATGGATGTGTTCCTGCAATGCAACGACATAATAAAAAGCTGAAAGAATGATTTTCTCTGTTTCTTCGTCATTGATCATTGAAGTCCTATCCTCGAGGAGAAAGGTCTTTTTTTGCTCAGCCTGTTGCCTCCCTCGTTCACGAAGAAGTTCTGGTCACCGGAGTAGTGAAGATTAGAGAATGTTTCCTGTCGAAAACCGAACTTGAGCAGATATGTCTCACCTTTCGCTTTCTTTTCATCAACAGAAGTCTGAAAAAACGATAAGAATGTAGTCAGGTAACCACTACCTTCTTTCAACTTTTGCTCCCGAATTTCACTCTTACGAGGGGTCTTGACATAGTCACCACCCTTTATCTCATAGAGATCGCCGTCCTTGTCTTCCTCAAGCGGATGGAAATTAGGAAGATTAGGGATAAGACAAGAAAATTTTGGCTCCACAGAGAGTTGGGTATTCTCTGCCGCATTCTGCATTAACTCCCACAGCATGTCATCAAACTGGCCAGAAAGGCGATTTTCTAAACCAGGGCAGATCTCAAGCAAGCGTTGTACGTCAACAGATCTTAGTTTCATATCCTGCAGAGCCCTGACCGCAAAGAGAAAGGTGGGATATTTAGAATACTTATCAACGGGCAATATAAAGACTGATTCCTTACACTTTAAAGAGATTGCGGAAGATAGTACCAACATGCTTGATAAAAAAGTTGATCCCGGGATGCACCGTGACTTGGCCTGTCATCTTGACTATACTTAAAGTTGCTTGAAAAGGATACGAAAATTAAGTGACACAATCATAAGTTATGCTTTAAATGACCCTTTGTTGTTTCCGACTCACCTCTCTCCCAATTTTCTCGCTGCAACCCACCTTGCAAGTATCCTGCACCACTTGGCACAAACTCTTTCATCTTACTGATGTCAGGAAACGCCTCTTTGAAAGTGTGAGCGCAAAAGAAAATCTGAGTGAACAAGCAGGTTCAATAATCATTGATCCAGACATATTTATTACCTGCCATCGCAGCCTTCAACAATTCGTGAGCCCTTTGGAATTGTTTACCGCCTAGAAATTTTTTGTCAGCATAAACATGCTTTGGCATGGAGTTTTTGTCGAACATCCCCGCAATGATATTTCGCCAACCTTCTTCATCTTCAGTTGATGCTTTCTTGCCCAACGTTTGATCTTTCCATTCAGAGTCGTCCTCTAGATCCAACTCACTGTCAAGGTCCATCAAATGATGCGGAAGCTTGGCTGCTGCTTCAAGGTCGCCATCAAGATAGTCTTTGATGCGCTGGCAAACATCTTGCAGAAAATTCCCAGTCATATCCTTCAGATAATGACAAAACTATGTTAACACGAGGCGTAAAACTAGAGAACGAGCTTATCTCTTGGAGTCTTACCTTTAGGTGGGTTGGGTTTCGAAACTTTTTCTTCTCCACAAGAATCTCCAGTTCCTCGCGGTACTTCACGAGCTCTTTCCTGAGAGACATCAGCACCTCAGGTAGACGAGTCGCCGTGTCTGTCAACATGACTGCCCTCATTTTGGAAGCAGCGGTAGGAAATCCGATGCGAGATCTGACATCTGAGCTAAGCGGAGGATCACTTGGATCAGTCTCCCTGTACTTCTCATGCATTTCCATCCAGTCTGAGAACTTTCCTTCTTCATAGGCTGGTGAACTTCCAAGGAGTTGCTGCCTCTTCCAAAAAAGAGCATCAGTGTTGAGATCTTCACGGTCAAGAGTAGGTGTGATAGTCAAGTAAGGGAACAAATTATTCTCATGATATTCAGAGAAGAATTTGTTCGCTTTGCTGCCACTTCTTGAATCTTCCAGCTGCTTATCAAACTTGGTCATAAGAATAATGGCGTTGTCGACCCATTTCCCCTTGCCACCGAAGGTTTCATCGCAGAAGTTGATGATGGCGTTTGTTGAGAACTCCTTTGGCTCGACGAGCACACATAACTTGGAGTTTGGCTTCTTCATCGTGTCTCGAAGAATGGCCTTTATGTCTTCACGGTTGTCTTTGCCGGTACTCTATTATGGAATGAATGAAATGAGCAAGTTGCAGAGTTAACACTGCTTACTAGCAGAATGATCATAACTCAAAAGTATTCGGTAGTTTACTCACTTGATTTGCTATGATACCAGGCGTGTCAACGAATCTCATATTTTGCACATTACTGGCACGATAGACAAGTGTTAACGGCTGCGTGGAGAACTTGTCCTGATTTCCCAGCTCTTTGTTATGTTCGGTTATTGCAGCAAAAACTTCCTCTGTTGTCAAGTCGGATCCGACCCAAGAAGGGTCAAGCTCTTCGCCACTTAGCTCGCATCTTGGCTCTCTCAGAGAGCTGTCGTGAATACAAGTTGTATCTAGTGGACATCTTGTTCCCGTCCCTTCCTGCACTATGTTCAGCGGTGCGTTCAGAAAGCGTTCCATAATGGTAGACTTGCCGCTGCTTTGCATTCCACAGATAACAAAGCTCACGAATGGAGCAGGACGTCGAAGTGTCTCCTGATACACCTTGTTGATCTTCGCAACAAAGTTGAGGAGGTCATCCTCGTTTTGTGCGAGCAGCTTGGCAAATTTGTCATCTGAAGTTTTATCACCACGCCCGAGCTGATCTACATCGATGTCATTAACCTCAATGGATTTCCCCTCCTCCTTTTTCAGCCGGCGTTCGAGACGCTGTGTTCGGCGATGCATTTTATCTTTTGTAAAATATGCACAGCTCGCACGCAACTTGATCGAATTGTGCTCTCCTCGTCAATATCAACAGCAGTTGGTGAAAAATGAATAAGTATCTCGCCATCCAGTGAGTGAAAATTTCACAACTTGTGAAAATTTCGGCACCCGGAAAATCTGTTCTGCATTGTTCTGCCGTCTGCGCGCAGAATGGAGAAATCGTCTCATAAAGGACTGAAGCACATGATGTAATTCTGCAGAACCAAATTGCCTTTCGCCAAAACATTTTTTTGTGAAATTTTCACTTCACAGTATCGTAAGTAACTGCAGTCCCGTCAAATTGCAACGCTTCTACCATCAAACAATAGTTCTACTTCGAGAGGAAACATTTGCGGTCCATAGCGAGCGCAGTCCGAATGATTCCCTCCCTCCAAGTCACGAAGCGAGCTGTCTCGGTCTCCTCGTGGGACAGTCGATCCCAACACACGCAGGCCGCGTCGCCTTCGGTCCACCGCTGTCGCAGTCGCCGGTCCCATTCCCGGTCTCGCCTCCCCCTCCCCATCCCCGTCCCCGTCGTCCGTCGTTTCCTAGCCGCCGATGCCCTCGTCGCCACCGAAATTTCCGCAATCAAACATCATCTGCCATCCCACCAAATCGCAATGTTTCTTCCGTCAAATGGAAGAACCTCCGTCACAAAACGAGGATCCTTGGCCAGCAGATACTTGCAAAACTGGTCATGAGTCCGCACAAGAACTCGCTTTTCTCCATTGCTCACTTCATCATTCATGCTAATGTAGCGCTCAGGAAATAGGTTCGGAAAAACACAGCATGGCACTACAACGAAGGGCTTTTGATGCATGAGCGCTGCATCAACGATTGCTTCCGTGGCCCCATCTGCATGCAAACCAACAATTAGGGAAGCATTCTTAACCGACGAATCTAAAGCTCCATCCCCAAAGCAGGTCTGAACATCATGTGCTCCCATGTGTGATGGCGATGAAAACGGCATTACCAATTGAGAGAACCTCCTCTCGAGCTCATCTTGCACAAACAAGGGTGATTGTTTCAATCGTTCTTCGATGGATTGCTGCCATTTCTTTGGAAGCTTTGGTACGACGCTATTCATGTATACAGATTGAATGTCGGCAGCACGAGGATCGACCATTATCACGTGGAGGGAGTGACAGAGCGACAAACGAGCGGCGAGTTCACCCTTGCCACCGGCCACGTCTAGGATGTGCATTCGTTGTGCAGGCTTTTTGGTTGTTGCGTCATGCACTCCTTTACGCGAGTTGCTCTGGTCATCGTCAGCTCTGACATCAACGCAATCCGCTAGAATGTGTGGAAATGTGTTGAGAATCCATTGAGCGAAGCGCTTGTGGCGATCTTGATTCCTCGCTCCGTGTCTAGCACTTTTCCTATTTGCACGCTTCCCCGATTTCGTCGAATTATTACTATTTGGCAGTTTCTGCTTGGCCATGGCTATTTCGAGTGCCCGTCGTCTGCCTTCTTCTTTCTTTCGTTGCTTCGTCTCCAAGTCAGTCGAAGACCCGATGGCACCATCCAATAACACTTTTCCGGCGTCATTATCGTCGTAACCTGCTGGCGTCATTCTGTAACAGAGCAGAACAAGCAGGTGACAAATAAATCATAAGAATTCTTTCAAATCATATTGACTGTACCATGTAACAAAGGAAATATACTCTCTCGAAGGAATGGGGATCATACTCTTCCTATCAAACACTAAATGTCATCAACCCCCAAACAATCAAAGACAAATACGCATTTCCAGGCAAAATATCGTTCAATGATATCCTTTTGACATCCCCGAACAAACGATTGCCATATTAGAGACGCTTGCCACTTCAATTGCAAACTGCATGGGCATTTTGCCTAGGCAAGTTTACAATGAAGACCACGTGATACTGGTTCGATATTCTTGCGGAGGAGGTAAGAGTGTTTTTTTCATAATCATTCCCCGATATCATTTGTCGATGCATTTTCCACATCTTAACTTGTTTTGCCGGATAGAGATTATCTCACCTCGCTCAGGATCCTAGAGTAAGTAATTGCCCACTTCAACGCAACGGGCTCTGAACGCGTTTGAAATGAACTTTCGCCGGGGTCTGCATTATTAACATACTTCGGCGTCGCGTACACGAATTTCAATTGAAGGTTGGAGGCAGGAGATGGATTGGATTCTCGGGTCGCGGCGACCCGCGGTTGGCGATGGGGTCGGTCGGTCGGTTTGATTACGGCCGTGGCTTTTTCGGCGCGAAACAGACTTGTGTGCCGCCACGCCGGGCCCCCCGAGGACGCCCCTTTTCCTGTCTCCGCTACAAAGGAGTATGGTACGTAAGTGAAAGGCATACGACTCACTGAGCTCATAACCCAAGTATCAGGGTATCGGGTAACCATCGAACCCCGGCTTCACCATATTATTATCACTTGTGTTTTGGGAGGTACGACTACCATGGCCATGACGCTCTTTTCCGCTCGCGAACAAGCTGTTGCCCGCCGTCAGAATGTCGAAAGATGGTGCATTTGCCGTCAATGTGTGTATGGCTTCGCCATATCCGTTGAAATCGACGAATGGGGGGGAGGACATCGCGTCTGTGGCGAGCCGTGCGTCGTCGGGATTCCTAGGATGTCCGCAGACGACAGCAACGACGACGATGGCGCCGCCGCCATCGTCGACGCTGCAGCGGTGGTGACAATGGTGGTATCCCTATCGGATCCTCCCCCGTCCGCTCCTCCTTCTATTCTGCGGTGCAATATCTGTCGTGTGGAAGTGGATCCGCCGCCGTCGTCGTCGTCGTTCTCTGACCCTTGTGTATCCGATGATAACGACACAATTTCTGCAGACAATTAGTAGTGATGCCTCGCTCACAACAAATGTGTCTCTTTCTTTGTTTCTCTATCTCCACACCCCAGACTCCCTCTTATCGTCACACCCTCCGCATAAATAAAATCATAAAATGGGAAAGCCAGCAGGAATCCGCACCGGCCGAAAGCTTCGCATCCACCGTCGCAACCAGCGCTGGAACGACAAGATCTACTGCAAGGCACATTCCATCACGACCTTCAAGTCCAATCCCTTCGGAGGATCGACCATGGCCAAGGGCATCGTTCTCGAGAAGATCGGCATCGAGGCCAAGCAGCCCAATTCCGCCATCAGGAAGTGCGTTCGCGTCCAGCTGATTAAGAACGGGAAGAAGATCGCCGCCTTCGTCCCGAGGGATGGATGTTTGAACTACGTCGACGAGAACGACGAAGTCCTCGTGGCCGGATTCGGCCGAAGTGGACACGCCGTGGGTGATATTCCCGGTGTGAGGTTTAAGTGTGTCAAGGTTGCCGGAGTGAGTCTTTTGAGTCTCTACAAGGAGAAGAAGGAGAAGCCTCGTTCGTAGAGATATTGTCAAAATGTAAAAAAATATTACTACTACTCTCACTTTTCGTGATGGTGTTTGCTTGTCCGTTGTGCTGGGCCTGCGCGCTCTTCATTAGCAGTTATTGCTAAGACTGGAAATCCCCCTTCATCTCAAAGATAAGATAACAGAATTTACTTGATCTGCCAACCAACAAAATTATCCTGGCACAGCGGGCGTGAATAAAATCCCTCGACTCAAATCTGTGGGAAGGGAGCACTTTTTCTTGATCTTCCTCTAAGGTATTCTTATACGAGCTCTTTCCTTGAATTGTGATACCTATTGATCCCATCACTGATTATTCCGTGTTATCTCCAGGCTATTTACAGCGGCGGCCATGCTGCGGTAATGGATGCTGACAGCGTCCTCATGGGCATATCAATGAAGCTAACAGAACCAAGATAAAATTGAGTACGGCACAGGCAAGACTCTGGAGTGGTGACAAGTACATATATAATTATGTTTTGATTATCGTGAAGCAAGCTCAGTCCAGCCGAGTTCGTGTCGTATAACTGATCGCAGGAGAACTTCAGCCATAAGAATGCTAGCTTTATATCATCCACCAAAAAGTGTTACAGTTGTTCACTTTGCCGCATACGTATAAGGACTACCGGGGGGGCTGGAAAAGTTGTCTGCCCACTTGAAAAAATCGCAACTACCTCCGTACCCTCCTCCCCCTCTGCCTGATTTGCGCCAACATCAAAAATAGCGCTTGCCAGGATTCGAGGGACTTTGACTTGTTGCTATATCTGCTGATTTCCCGCAATGACACATTGGTAGCATTTGGAAAAAGCTGCATTTCTTCTCGTCTCCACAACAGAAAAGTATCTTTCTTCCTCGATTGGGACCTTCCTTGGTCACGGTTCGCTCAATGGCAGGTTTGCCACAATCACAACGGGTCCGAACTCGCTGATAGGCCACTAGATATTCAACGAAGATTTGATCTGGCTTAAAGACGATGAATTCTCGAAACGTCTGAACTTGTCCTCCTGGTTCGGCAATCAGGGAGCTTGGTATCGTTCCATCGCCAAATGGCACAATTGCACTTCTTGTTTCATCCGTAAAGAGCGGACGAGAAGATTCAGATTCGTGGGATGGCAGGGTTTTGACTCCGTCTTTGGTCGAAACGTACTTGCCCGTCAAGACTCGTGAAATGAGGCAGTACAGTACGTTGCCCGGATGCAGGTTTGAGCCCGTGTAGATCTTTTCGTGCAGCTCTTGCAGATCGCCCTCTTTGGAATAACGCCGGTCAACGACAGCATACTGGTCGATCTTCGCCGCATCTTCAGCAAAGTAAACACCACGTCCAAAGAGTCCATCTGCCGCCACGGATGGGTCAAGGCCTTCAAAGAGAATACTGTGCAACTTGTCTGGTTTAGTTCCGTGAAGCAACATGACTTCGCCAGCAGTCGCATCGAGCTTTTGCAAGCCTAATGCGTTCATGGCTGTCGTATATGATGTGTCTGACAGTACCAGAGGAGAAACTGGAGGTTTGGATATCAGCACCTTGTTTCGTTCCCGAGTCATAGCCTCTTCATATTTCTGAAGTCTGGACGGATTGGTAATCTTCCAGGCTCCCACCACTTGAAGTGTATCGTAGGTCAAGCCAGATTTACTTTTCATCATTACCGGATCGACGTGCATCATTTGTTGCAAGAGCTGCATAATTTTCCAGTCTGCCAAATAGCTAGCAAAGCCGGGCTGCGGAGGACGTTTCTTGGTTGGTGTAACGATGTGCTGCGACGGCGATGACGATCGCAATGGTGACAGTTGTTCTGGTTCTTGAAACTGAAAGAATTTGCATCCCTTGGGCCAGGCAGCACAGGTCCAAAACTTTTTCCCTTTTGATGGGCCTTCCTTTTTGACCTGACGCTGAACGGTAGCCTTCTTGCATTTGCAAACGGGGCCCTGAACATCAGAAAAGAGGTGTTTTCGCTGCTCGTCGGCCCAATCAAAGGACTTGCATTGTTCGCACATATAGTACGATCGACCTGGAAAGGATGCACCAGAGCCGGCAACGAGCTGTTCACGAACGGCGCCGCAAGAACACAGCGAAGTTGGTGCCATGGTTGGGACGAAGTTGTCTGCTTCTGCGCTAGGCAGAGATATTCGCTGATGATGTGACTATGATGACGATAAGTAGGAGGACTTTGGTGCCGTAGTAGAATAAATTTCACTTGGCGATGCCACTCGAGCCAAACGTCATGGTCTAGCTCGCTGGCAAAAGAAGCGCAAATCTTTTGACTTGTGACCCTTCTGACAACCCGCGCGGTACTACAGTCTCCAGTACAATTGCGACAAGTGAAAAATCGTGATATTTCCTTTAATACTGTTCCTACAGTAGCTCTCTACGAGAAGCTCGGGGAACCACGATTTCTGCTAGCTTCTCGTTACTGTAGGAACATTACGAAGGGAAATATCTCGATTTTTCCCTTGTCGCAATTGTACTGGAGACTGTAGTA